>CBVK0102476990.1:0-14757 GCA_900067695.1 Picea abies
AGAGAAGGAGACTACGGCAATTAAAACACCAATTGAGATTCCTCCAGCTCATAGGATCACATGTTGCATGGAAAAACAAGTTGTTCCAAACATTGATAAGCCAACCCCTGTGTACACATAGGTTGCAACACATAAATACCCAATCCCTGTTGACAATGATGGAGAGGATACTTTTCCCATTTCGAAGCTCTTCAAAGTTGCTAAGCGTCCAAAGTTGGTGGAAAAATCTCAGCCAGGTATAGAATTTACAGACCCTAACGAACCACTAGTAAACGATTTTATTGAGCCAAATAAGCTCGTGGAGCCACAGGCACAGTTGTTAACCCCCGCAGAAGAAGGAGGATGCAACGATGAAATATCAAAGGTTGTACACCAGGCTGGGAAAGTGAAACTATAGCCTAGAACTCCAAAGACTCCCATCATTATTATTACCGGACCTTCTAAGAAGGGAGTTGAAACTTGTGAGGGTTCAAATGTTCTAAAATATGAATTTGTCAGTGAAAGTCCTCTAGAAAGAAAGCTCAAGAGATGAAAAAGAAAATTTAAGAAGTTGGAGCAGGAATTCATGGAGTCGTCTGTCCTAAATAGGTGCATTGAAAGAGAGAATCAACAATTAAAGGATAAGGGTAAGAGGTTTCAAGAATAAATTGAAAAACTTCAATCTGAAACTAAGAAGATCAATAAGCAGATGCATAAGATAGTCCAGCCAAAACAACCAAGGAGGAGTTGCAGATTGGAAAATAAGAACTCAAGCCTCAACATCCTGATAAATGTTGCAGGACTCTTGTCGGATTGAAGGGATGGTGTATTCCAGTTTGAACAGTTTTTGAGATATCTTTGCATGAGGACATGCAAATAACCATGTGTGGGGGTAATGTTGAACTCCCATTTTTTCACTCACCATACACCTCTTTTGGCCATTTACCCCCCTACCTAGGCATTGAAATACAACTTATTACCTCCCATTACTACCTATTTTCTTGCCTAAAGATCTTGATTACAACATGAGGTAAAAATTGTCCATTTCAATAATTTCTTAAGTTCTTGATAAATTAATTAGGACCTTTTATCCATTTGTTTACCAATGATAAAAGCCACTTACCTTTTCAATGCAACAATTGTTCCCACAGTATTCCTGGCTTTTTAGTACCTACGCAGGCATTCTAGTACCTAAGGTTGTAGCCTCTCCTAGCTGCGTGCACCCATGATGGAGTTAGCAACATGGGTATTGTTCTTATGGCTAATTTAATGGTTGTTGACCATTTCTCTTGTGCCCAACAATATTCTATTTACACAGGGATCGACCCACGAACAAATATTCTAGAGTAGCACCAGATCGGGGTCCGAACTCAACACAGGATGATATCTAAGATGGTTGTAATGATTTCCTGAGATAGAGGAAATCATGGTTAGTAAGATCCTCTAGTTTTGTTAAGTCATTTTTGGCCCTGAGTTCCCGAGAACTGGGGAAATCAATGTAATCTGATATACTCAGAACTAGATATATATGAGGGGGTTTGCTCTGCGTAATTTTTATGTTGTACATACTCTTTGCAAAAGTTAATGAAAAACTGTGTTATCCATTTCGTGTCTTGATATTATGATGAATGTGTTGTGAGTAAAGTAAGGGTTTATGTGTGATATTAATTAGGTTTTGATTTATCCGTGTTCATAAGCGTGGTGAGTTACTGAATCGTTTTTTTCTCACTACTTGGGAAGGCATGGGCCCACCTCCCCTCGTAAGTTGATTTATCTGTATATTATCTATTTTTTACTTTGTTGTAGCTACATTCCTGAACGGATTGGTGTGGAGTTTAGATTCTAAGTTTGCTTGAGGTTTTGTGTGTTTTGTACCCATTGGGGATTTCTCTTAAGTTATGAATCAGATTGCCCTTAGTACGATGTAGAAGCTTTCATATGAACACATAGATTACAAATAAACGATTTTATGCATGTATTTCACCAAAGGATATCTCTTTCTCTATAGATATTTGAAGGTCACATATGTTCTAGTATTTATCTGTAGCTTACTTAATCTCAAATATCTCATTTAAATACTTCCCATAAATAAATATCTTATTTGCACGGTGGAATAAGATAATAACATAACACAAACACTTATCTCTTAATAATTAACCAACTAGCTACATAAGAAGTATGTACCTCCCATCCATAAGCACTATTGTTAATTTTCTCTCAATAACAGGGCACCCTCAAGCTGAGGCTGTGAGTCAACAAGGATATATTTCCTACTGACTGTACACATACAACAACTCCAAAACCCAGGTTCTACTCCGACAACAGTTCCATTCCTCCAGTTCGCTCTTTTCCCCATAACTTGCACTACCCAAGGAATGTACCCCTTTTATTGCTCATAGTCCCTTGAGATGTAACATTTGTTTATCAGGGCCCCTAGCGCACTAATTTATCCATGAATCTCTCAGCTAGGGACTCTAGGAACTCTTAGTTGCTTTAGTATTTCTCTCAACATCCTTCACAAGGCTCTTGAGTCATTTCCTCAATAGGAAAAATGCACTACATGATTACAACCCATTTTGTAGGTACACATGCCTCTTTTCCAGCATAGCCACAACCCAATATTGGTTGCCTTCAAGCACAACATGATTGATTCTCTTCCTGACACTCATCTCTCCTCCTATTTTCCAAAAACTGCATGTAAAAACTTGTCCCCTTTTTCTACTCGAATTTTATCTTCTTCCTTGCTTGCTTGATTCACACTCTTCTCAAGGATAATTTTACTTCATCCCATGCTCCACAATAACTATGGGATGTGACCTCTCACACCCACCCTCTTACATGATTTAAATGATTGGATTCTTATACACTCAATTAGCAAATAAAGGGTTTACAGAATGATAATAATTTCAGGAAAGTGGGTTGAAGTAATACCCATGAATAATTCCCCCTTGGACCCCTCTCTCTTGTGGAATCATATTCCCCCATCATTATTCATATCTTTCGTATCTCAACCAATGATTATGACTTTTATTAATTATGCAATGCACATAATATGCAAGAAGAGATACTCATACAACAAACCCAGAGAATCTCATATGGAGATTGACAGTGAAACAATCCCTTCTCACCCTTCAGCAGTTTAGAGGGAGACAAATATTATTCCAGTTGATCCAGTTCTTCAGTTAATATGTTCAGAGATATTGCAGTAGGACATAAAAAAAACTACCTAGACTCACTCTGAAAGATGCAAAGAAACATACAAGCCTCTCAAGGCACATCCCGAGAAAGTAAAAGAGATCTTCAAAGCTATCCTTCAGTTATGAGACACCTTATTGATGAAGAGCCTTCTTGTCCTAAACAAGCCACAAGAGAACGGGTATGGAAAGATGCCATAACAAGAAGAATACCAGTATATCTTAAAGAATGATGCATAAGATATTATTCAGGAACCAGAAGAGAAGTCTGTAGTAAACTTCCAAGATATATAAGATCAAACATGTAGCTAATGGAAGTGTTATAACCAGAGGTTTCTCACAAAACAGAGGGATTTGGATATGATGAGACACTTGATCCAGTAAACATGTTACACTTCCATCCATACTACCTTCCATGAGCCGGAAACTATATCAGACAGATAAATTCTTGATGAGTTTGGAGTACAGCTAGAGTATTGTTGATCCAAACCTATATCATTTCAGTGTTGATGACAAAGGCCTACTTTTTGGTAACTTATTCAGAAATCCATGTTGTTCTTGACTTATGAATTCAATATGAAGAATCTGAGTATGATGCACTACTTCTTAGGACAAGAATTATGACAGAGGACCGATGAGATTTTCCTGAGTCGAGGAAAATATACAGTGAAAATATTAAAGAAGTTTAGTATGACAGGATGAAAAATCCACCGTGATGGATTTAAAGAAGAAGATTGATGATGATCCAGACGAGATTGATCCACAGCTAATTGGATCACCAATGTATCTAGTTAACACCATATTTGATTCATTCCATGTAGTGAATGTGCTTAGTCATTTCATGAGTCAACCGAGACAGACTCACTTGACAACAGCAAAACATGCATTGAAATATATTCAAGGCACAGTTGGATATGGCCTGAGATATGCCTCGAGTGTAAACTTGAAGTTGCAAGATATGTCGATTCAGATTGAGCATAAAGTAAAATGGACCGGAAGAACACATCCGATTGATTTTCTACCATGAAGCCTTTTATGGTTTTTTGATGCAGCGGAAAACAAAACTCTATGGTCTTGAGAACCACAGAGGCAGAGTATATAACATCGAGCGTGTGAAGCAATATGGCTTCACAAACTTATAACATATTTACTTGACCATGATATGGATCCTATGATGACAACCAGGAACTGTGTGTAAAGATCCTTGAGAACCCAGTGTTTCCTGATGGATCGAAACACAATGAGATGAAATATCCTTATATCAAAGATATGATGTAGAGGAAAATCATACACATCCAGTACCTTCCTACACCTGAGCAGATTGCAGACATCTTCACCAAAACAAATTGGTGAAGAACGTCTTCCTAGTTGAGAGGGAGTATTGATGACTCTAGCGAAGACAAAATTCAAAATACATCCGTGTAAAACTTGGCATGATGAAGACTGCCTCCCTATATGAGAGGGAGTGTTGATGATTGCAGCTATGTGAGACATTCTCCAGCTTACAAACTTGTGAGATGTGGATCATTGCATCTATGTGAGTCTTTCTCCAACTTACAAACCTGAGAGAAATCCCCTAAGAAGAGTATGTGGTTCCTACCTGAGACAGAGCTGGAACATAGATATGACCTCCTCCATTCAGAGAGTTAAGAAGAACTCCAGATGATTATCCAGTGGGAAAGGCGATCTATTGAGTTAAACATTCCAGTGGTTGAGCACAAGGTGAACGTGTGAAATCCCAAATTGTTGGGTGCATCGCCATGTGAACAGAAATGTAGATGATGTATTAGCCTCGTCTGTGCAGCAGAGTTGACGAGAAAACTCCAGATGATTCTCATGTGTGAGGCAGTGGGAAAGAAGGTCTGTAGAGTGGACGTGCATGTGGACGAGCACAGGTGAACGTGTGAAGATATGGTTCTTTTGTGTAATGCAGTGAGCCAGAGATATGGACATCCCTATGGATGTGCCCCTAGTGGGTGTACAAGATCCCTTGCTATATTGTTCAAGAGTCATACATGCTTGTAACCCTAATTGTAATGTAAAGGGTACAGGTCGGCCCTACCTTAATGTGTCTAGTAATTAATGTAAAAGATAATTAATCTGGTTAATATTAATTATATTATTAGCTAAGTGAGGTTGGACCTGTTGTGCCAATAGACACTTTTGTTGACAGGTTTAGGTTAGTATAAGTAAATGTAAATTCTCCATTGAGAAAACATATCTTTCATGAGAGTTTGTAAATTTCAACAAGTACATTTCTTTGGGAAAAGTGTGCACCTCTCTTGGGCACTAGAGTTATAGGGTTTGAGCACCCTCTTGTGTGTTAGGGTTTATCTTGGTGGTGAAGGTCTTTCTCTTGAGGAATATAGCAAAGGATTTGGTTGGGTTTGCGTCCCTTGTTGAGAAGGGTTTCCCAGGATACTTCTTGTGTTCTTGACCATGGTGCTTCTTCTTGTGATCTTGGTTGCTGCAACATTTATGGTTATGGTTAAATGCTAAAAATGGAATGAAATTCATGCTTATCCTAGCTTATTGAAAACTCAACAATATCATGGCTTCGCATGGGGGTGGCCAAAGTGCTAAGAAAGAATGATTATGAGCCTATGGTTGGGTGGAAAGGCGAACACCCACAGACAGTGGTAGGTGATCAACAGTAATAGATAAGTATTTTTTTTACCCTATGCACTGGAATTGAAATAATGATTGAATGTCTGTGTCTATGACTAAGATTCGTAGTGATTGATTTATATTATAACCGATTACTATTATTTTGTAAACCACTGCATCTGAATGGTTTTCTATCTATATTTTCTTAGCAGCAGCAGGACTATTAGATGTGGATCTATAAATGAATCTAAGGATAAGTTTACGATTCTTGTATTGGTCGAGAAATGTGTTTCTCTGTTTTAGAACTTAAGTTTCGTGAATGGGAGGCACTCCCTTCAAACCAGTCACCCAAGAGTCCACTGGATCATGCCCATGGCCTTGACCAAATCTTGGCTAAGAACTATGAGTGTAGCCTCTAGAGATCAATAAAGTTCCATATGACTGGGACCTTGGAACCCTTCACTAGGTCCGAGAAGATATAAGCTACCTTGGCTTTGAAACTCTGGGAGTTCGAAGCTTCGGGATGCTGTGACTTTGCAACCTTCAAAACTAACCTAAGGTAACCAATTGTTATGGTTACTAGCATGGTTGATCGACATCTCGCGGTTTCCTTAAATGTGACCATGGGATTTGTCCCATTGTTAAACCATGATCAACTTCTCAGTCGTGAAGCGACCAGGACCGTCGATCTGAGGGTGCTTCGAGATATCTCTTGATCGTTCAATCTAGATCGTGGTCAGTTCGATGTTGACCACTTCAGGGGAAGAGAGGTATCATAACACCAAAACTCTTGAATGTCGGAGTTGAAAATTAATGTGGGTTGTCGATCTAAGGATCCTTCGGGACCCCTTTCGGTCATATGATCATGGGGATGTGTGCATCGTGTCATGAGTACATGGGGGTCCACGTGTCCAGCAATGGTGGTTCCATGTGTGGCGGCCTTGTGACATAGTAAAGAGGTGTCGGTAACCCGAGGCAGGTGTCATGCATCTTTCCAGCATATTTCGGGTTGACAGGTGTCCCTTTAGGAGTGGTCAAATACTGGAACATAGGGACCTTTGAGCTATAGTTGTGAATCGTTGATCTGGGGATTCCATTGAGAACCCCTCCCAACCATTCAATCAGCTAGTGGAAGGATTTGTGTATATCACTTCGGTAAAGTCCTACTCCGGGAGAACGAGATTAATAAGTGGGTGAAAGCCTCGAACGTCGAAACCGCGAAGCGACGAGGACCGTCGATCCAAGGACACATCAGGATCTCTCTTGACTGTTGGATCTAGATTGTGGCCATCCCGGCGCTTACCACTCTAGGAGTAAATAGGAGATTACACAGCGGAACCCTCGAACGTCGAAGTTGCAAAGTCACAGAGGTCGTAGATCTATGTGTAATGTCCACGACCATCCATGTCGGGCCACGCTACGCCATAGAAATCTTACGTTATCTCTGTGGAACATATTGTAACATACCTAGCATCTAACTAAGCTATGCCACATAAATTTTTTGAATTGCATGCAATTAAAATACATATTCACACAGAACTCTTGCGGAAGCATATATATATATATATATATATATATATATATATCATTATGTAAATGCACGGATTCATACTAAAATGACAGTAAACATATACATGCAACATATACAGGAAATACCCATAAATTTACAAACAATTATAAACACACATAAAATAAACCCATAAATATAAGCATGTAAATAACAATGCAGCATGTAAATTTATCACTCAGATTGGCATTTATCTTGGTAAGAATGTTACCAACTAAGTGCAGACCTTCCACGAACCTCCCAGCCTTAGACCACATTGTTCATCACTCTCAACAGTGAGTCACCCCCGAGCTGGGACTAAACTCCACCCGGGTAAAGGGATTCCTAACCAGGCTAAAGGCTCATAGACAACAGGAAGGACTTCATCTCAGGTGCCAACTCAAACTAACAACCCACAATCCCTCATTCCCCACATACCTATCCCACCCATGAAGTGTGCCCCTTCTCTACTCAACAGTCCTCCGGCTGCCCCACTTCCTTTCTGAGCTCGAGCAATAGGCCGAACAGGAAGTCTCAAAGCACTGTAGTTGCAGTTCAGTACCTTCAGGAAATCAATCCCCAGCAATTCTCTCACCCAGACAATTTCTCACATGCCTAACAACCCGTTTCTTCAGTTCAGTTCCCAATCTAACCAAACACACCAACACAAATGGCTATGGATACGGGTTCAAGTACAGTCATGAAGATACAAAGGATAGTTCAATGGGTGTGAATACTCATGGATGATTGACTAGATGATTGAATGATGGAAGGAATAATGGAAAGAATGTTGGAAAAGATGATAGGAAATGAACTAAGTCCCAACAATATGTATGCATGTCCCCAATATGTATGCATGTCCCCAACTTGACACTTGTCATGTTGGGAGCTACTTTGGCCCACTTGTCCCCAAATTTAGAACTTAGGATAAAATAATTATCCATACTTTATGATTTAAGAAATATTAATATAATATTCATTTTTTGCTTAAGATCCCTAGCTTAGCCCATTTCCTTAACTTAGCCCCTCCCTTTCCCTAACTAGTGGAGTTTAGTCCCCCGTCTCTTTTATCGTGGTCAGTCTGCACGTAGTGATGTATTTTATATTAATTATGAAACGTGTACAAAAATAGGTGCACTAGCCTTTAACATCTAGGCTCTTCGGCCTAATCGAAACATAACCATCCTAGCTTATAATAACTTGGCTCACCAGCCTATAAAACACAACATATACACAAAGGCTCTCTGGCCTCAATATCATGCACACTTAACTTGTTGTGCGTGGTATCCTAAAATGTGCACACTTCATCATTTTATTGCGCAGTACATATGCGCACTATGCCATGAATGTGCATACAAATGATATCAAAACAACTCATCAGCTTAAGTACATTTTCATTTACAATACAATTGGGTTCGACCTAGGGATATTACATTATGGGTCTACGTGGACACATCTTGACCATAGGATAGAAGGGGTGTTGGGAGGTTGTTGGCGGGAGTTCTGGCTTCGGAGCTCCGGGTGATCTCACGGGTAGGAGAGGATAGAAGACTTCTAGAGGTTGTCATCCTGTAGTGATGTGGTACGTTGATGTCACATAGGGTGACGTGGACCCATTTGCAACATGCCACGTGTCACCTTGATTCACGCTTTTTACAGACCTTGATGCCAATTGGAACGTGACACGTGTCTCCCATTGATAGGGCCACATGTCATATATGTTCTCTGTCACGTGTCATCCCTTGGTGCGTGGTTGTTTGACTTAATGGCTAATCGAACCCCAGGAGTTCGGGAGTTCGGGACTCCGAGAGGTTTAGGAGGTTAGGATTTATGCTCTAAAGGGGTCGAAGGCCGGAGCCACGTGGTAAGACTCTGGGACTTTGAAACTTCGAGGAATTTTGGATGTTGGGACATTGGTGTTAATTTGGTCAAAGGCTCATATCCACATGTCCCTGCCTCTGCATTTAATGCGTCACCACTTGTAAGTGTGGACCCTTCGAAAATCTGGGAATTCAGAACTCTGGAGGTTTGGAGTGGTGTGATTTGATGAGTCGAAACAAGCTGAAAGCCTAGATTTACTTTTCTGCTCCTGCAGGTTGTCGGATAATTTAAATATAATTAATTAAATGAAAAGGGACCCACTGAATATTGATAAAATTATGCATGCAACTAAGGTTAATAGAAACAATAACATTCTTCTTATGAATACAACCATGAACCTGTAATATAGAGTTGCCACATGAAAATAAACCCTTGGTGCTCTCTTAATCCTTACACTTTGTATGAGACCACCTATCTAAGAATAATTTTTCAAATTTTTCATCGGAGAGTGTCATTATTTGGGTATACTTAAGCGATCTCCACCAAATGAATGCATCACCTTGTAAGTGTAAACTGACCAAACCTCTCCAATTCTCTTTCCATGCTAACTTCTCTTCTTTTATAAAGTCTTCAATACTAGGGCCATCATCTTTTCTAGTAAAATACATCTTGGAATAAATCTTCAACAAAAACTAAAGCTTAAAAATAACTTGATGTGCAAATCGCATGGCTTTTTCCAGAAAAAAAACCCTAAAAAACTGTTGAATTTAAAATGTTGATAACGTCACTTCTCGGACTCCGTTTCGACCGGGTTTTTTTTTCAAATTGGGTATTTTCCAAGAGGACTTCAAATATCCAATTTTTGTTGTCAAATTCTACTCAGAAAGTTTCAGATCTGAACCTGAAGTGCACCGCCCTATTTTTTCCCTAGAAAAAATGTACAAAAAGAGCTAAAAAAATCCTCCCTTTTTTGGCCAAGGAAAGTGCTATGATACCAATTGTTAAGTACCTAAATAGATTTGCAAGTATACTTCATAAATAACCAATAATAAACTAGTATACTTCATAAATAATCAAGAATAAACCAAACCATTCACCAAAATACTCAACACAAGAATGTATACAAAACCCTTGAGGTAGGGTAACACCATATATTAATTCTTATAGAAGGATAAAAATCCTCAAGCAATCCTTGCTTGTACAATAAAAATATTCTTCACTATGTTTCAATACATTGCTTACACTTCTTTATATAGCACTCTCTATCTCCCATGAATCTTCTAGAAAGTCTTCTCACATTTATTATATCTAACTATCATAGTGGGCCTTATTTAATATAGTGGACCTAGTCCATCGTACATTGAATAACTTTCACTAATAATACATAACCACATTCTCATTGGGTATCTCCCTAGGTATACTACATGGATGAAAACACAATACTACTCTATTTTATAACCTTGCATTGCAGTGTTAGAGATAAATTACACGAAGGATCCAATACATAAGATTGACGTTGGCAATTATTTTAAACACAACAGAATGAAGATAGAATATGTTGGAACAAAGTATTAAAACTATGAATGGAAATGAATGAACATTAAAACATATAATTGCATAGACGAATCATTGATATTCACTAGTGAAGGTATGATCAACCCTAAGTTGGAATTACCAAATCCAATGTGCATAAGAACAAAATTAAATCATAATCAAATTGGGATAGAAATAACAATTAAATCAAATACGAATGGTAAATGTAAACATCAACAAAAAAATGTTACTAATAAGCAAATGAAATTATCAAGGAATTACCTGGATCAAGGGGGCCTCCTCGACCTAGGAAATGCACCTGAGAGACTAAATCGGATTTGAATGCTCAATGGATCAACAAGAACAATCAGTGTTTCATTAAGAAAACCTTGTTTACAAATCAACAACCAACTCTCTTTACAATGATAAATTCTCTCCTATACAAGATTAATGATGATCAATCTTATCCAAACCTTGATTTATACATGAAGGGTGAGAACCAACTCAAAACAACTTTCCTAAACTTGGACAAATCTTTTGCAATCTGGAAAATAGAGAAATTTGGCTTTTTTTACAAACTTGGGTGAAATGTGCAATTTGGGCAAATTCGTGTTGAAGAACCAGGCGTAACTCTCAAACCATAGCTCGTTTTGGAAAAAATCCCCTTAAATACTCAATTTGTTATGCTATGAACAAAACCCATGTCTTAGAGTCTTTAGATTCAACATCATTTGCACGAAAATTGAGGTGGAAGTTGACTATTTGAAAATTGTTGCCTGGAAAATCTGGGTTGGACATTTTCATAAAATCAGCCATATCTCACAAATCGTACCATATTTTGGAAATATTCCCATGAGCCAACCAACTTAGTGCATTCTACACAAAACCCATATCTCAAAATTTTGAGATTCGCCTCCATATTCTCTAAAATCGTGCTTGAAGCTAACTATGGGAAAAAACATTATTTTCCTCCTTGGACCAAAATGTTTGACCATGAGTTGGAGGCTCACACGTGTGAACTGGGTGTAAGTTGAGCAACACAAAACCATATTGGGGGTCCTAGAAGGAAAACCCATATTCTCGATTTTCTCCCGGAAGTGCGTCAATAGGCTAAACAATAATGTCGGGTATAGGAACTGCACCGATGGTATAGGAATTGCACTGATGGTACAGGAACTGAACTGAATTGAACACACTTCATAAACCATCATTAGTAAAACTATGATATAACCATCTTTTAATTACTAAAAATATAGAAAAACGATGTATTAACCACGGGTTCATGAATAAAGGTTCATGGTGTAGAAGGACATGTATTATTAATGAAATGCGGAAAATAGTTTAAGAATAATGACTCTATTGGGTGGAGAAATATGACAAAAACGGATCCCAAAACCTCCGACAACATAGCCAAGTATACTTCTCACATGGGTAAATAATTTGAAGGATTAATTGGACTTTAAAAAATAATTCACAATGCATTGTTAGAATAAGTTATAGCCTAAGAAATAATTTTATTGAATAATTATGATACTCAATATGGATAGACGTATTTAGTATTCTTTATCGATATGAATCATATCTATCTGTTTCCTCTAGAAGTTAAGTGTGTAGCTTCAATATTTGAGATTTATATACTCCTTTATTTTACACCTTATGAAAAATGAATATGAGACTTTTGCATTGAATTAAACTCTATCGAATTTTTTTGCACAACAAAGCCCCCTTCCACCATCGGGCTTGCTACATAAAAGGTCACAAGTCGAGTTCGTGAACAAGTTGCTTCCATGACTGCTCCAGCATCTGCCCTGTGAAAAGCTACTCTAACAAGTCATGGTGCTCTTAAATCTAAGTAAATCTTTAAATTAGAAAATGCTTCCCATAATTTCACAACAGAGAATGGAGGTATTTACTAATGGACATCCAAAGATCAACTATTATAACACATCCACAAGTCCCATCAATGCACACACTTTGGAAAAGGAAAACGACTTATTGCATAATTAGTTAGATAAGTAGCCCAAGGGGTTAGCTTAATCGATTATCGCCAATATTATTGGGCATTTGGCTAGTTACGTGCTTACAAGTGCCCTGTTAAAATCCCCTTGGCTAAGGCACACAAATCTACACCAATGGTTTTACTAGGAATTCCATCCACCAATGTGAAGAAACTTCCATTTGGTTTCCCACAGTTTTCCTAGGAGAAAAAAATAGTGATTTACAGTGTGAACCCTTGAAGAGTTGTATGAGTGGAGTAGAGCAGATGTAATCTTTCTTTAGCACAATAGAAAGAAATGTGATTGTTGCTACAAATTTTAGTACGTTGATTTGCATTTCCAAATTTCCCTTTTCTTATATCTACTATCCACTTAGTTTCTCATTTGATATAATCCCTAATCTCTTATAATAATAATAATAATAATCTATTTTTAAGGTCACGACCAAGCCAGTGTTAGGATATTTAGACACTTAGGAGTTAGTTTAAAAGTGTGTTTCTTTTAGTATGCATTAGTATGCATTTGTAGTTAGGAAATCCGACGGTCACGAAATACCTGTGTTGTCGAACAGCCAGACACCAATTGGTGTATGACTAGACCCCCTTGTTTGTGGGACAAGGGATCCCCTTCCGCGCAATAATTTGACTGCTAAATTATACATAGGTGTACATACCCTACCCCCTTTGGATTTGAACATGTGACCTCCAAGGAGGAAACACATGTTCTTAACCATTAGGCCCACTCAGGTTGTATGAAGTGTCTATAGTCTCTTGAATCTTCAATCATTTGTTTCAGAATTGTATATCTAAGGTTTTTATAGGTGGTTTCCTAATTTTAGTCTCATTACTTGGATTAAACTCTTTGAGTGCAAATATATTATCATGAGGTGAAATTTATACAACCCACCCCATGTTCTCCTTAATGCTTGCCATATTTTAGGCATGGGATGAACTTATGGCACCTACACAAGAACCATGACCAAATTATAGACACAAACCCATGTTCTCCTTAAAGTTTGTCATATTTTAGGCATGGGATGAACTTATGGCACCTACACATAAGAACCATGGTGACCAAATTATAGACCCAAACCCATCCCCATGTTCTCCTTAAGGCCTACCATTGAAGGTGATAACCTTGTCAATATGGAACAGAGGTACATCTTGATGGACAACCATGGCATGTCACTATATTATGAACCCAAACCCACCCTAGTATTCTCCTTGAGGCTTGTTAGTTTTAGTATGACAGGGTATGGCCCACTGGTCACTAAGGACACTTACTACCACAATGATCCAAGTTCAAATATTCGCAAGCATGCCCCACCAAATAAAGGGTTGCATTAAAGCAACAAAAAGTTTGAGTTTGAGTTGCATTCACATCCCTATTTCTAACCAGCAAAAGACAAATTTGCTTAGGTGTAAGCAAACTTCCACAGTAACCATTCAAATAACTTTGTGACGGAATGATCCTTATCTCTGCAACTGATCAATAAATGACAGCAGAGACATAACAGCAGCCACAAGAAATACTTTGGAAAATCATACTCACTTTCAAGTACTGGTGGTATGATGAAATCTGAAAACTTCAAAAAAATTGAAAAATAAGATTCCAACACAATTGTTACTGGGTCTTCAAAATCAAGAACAAAAACCTGTTGATCCAAAAGATATGACTGCCATTGCATAAATTTTCTTTTGCTGAGAAAAAGGTGACCTCCTTTTTCCTTAAACAACAGCTCTTGGGCATAATTTATTTCATAACAATCAGAAGCAACAAAATTTCTTTGATCATGCAATAATAACCCCTGACCAAAGCTTGAGAACATATAACCCTGGATGTCGTCACAAACAAACAAGGGTTGTTGATTTTCAATATAAATAGTAAGATGCTTTGGAGAAGCAACTTCTTTTTCAACAAAATGATCACGTGATAATTTCATAATAGGATTTAAAATGTTCCCATTATGTTCAATTGAAGGTCTCCTATAAGACAAGTGTGTACAATCATCCTCTACAAAATTATCAAGCTGATTTGAATAATGAACAAAGCATAATCTATATCCCTATCAATAGAAAGG
>CBVK0102477007.1:0-12856 GCA_900067695.1 Picea abies
GTATATTGCATCCTCTGTGGAACAATTTTTGTGTATAACCGAAAGTCTTTGTGGGTCAAAATATATATATATATATATATATATATATATATATATTCGAAATATCAGTTCTCTGAACCGTTTACTTGAGTGGTTTCGGTCGGCACAATGTGATATAGACCCATATCCCAGATACTTCTTTACTTAGCAGAATTATTTCTCTTGTAATCTAGGTTAATTCATGAGAGGTAGTTACCTCTTCCATCATTAATTTTTCGTCTGTGTAAAATCAAAAGCAACTTGGTTTTTGTTTGTAAATTGTTTATCTAGGCTAGGGTTTTTACCCTCGTGACCATGAAATTCCTTCCATATCTGAACAAGACTTGTCCCGAAGTCCAAAATTATTTTTATAGTTCTCCAATATCCTTTATTATTATCCTTCTCCTTCAGTAAGGAAGGACGTGACTTGTTGTTGCTTCTCCTTGGTCAAAACGTATGTTTCCCTTAATGATTACAATTCTACATTTTTTTCTATAACTCTATTCTTTGTATTTAGATATTTAAGACTGTACAAGGACACTGAAACAAAAGAGATTTTATTTACTATCATTCTTTTCTTTAAATTTCTTATGTGAATGTTTATATATAGATTCAAAATTAATGATGGCCCCCTTCTTTTTTGTGAGGGTATCCATCAGTTGGTTATGGATCCACTCCTTCTCCTCCCCCACCTCCTCCTATATCATGGATATATTACCTCACAAAGAGAAAATGTGATCTTATTTTCATCAGGACTCAAGATAAGTTGTGTTCTTGATTTATTTTTATAAGAACTTAAATTCTAACGAAATTACTAAATCCTTGCTTTACTTCTCTTCCAGGTTGGAAGATCGGTGCTCTTAGGTGAAGGAAGAATTTTACCACAAAAGGTATTCGAGTTCCATGTCTTTCCATGACCGACCTATGGGCGTATTAATTTTTGTTGCATACAAATTTTTTGTAGACTTCCTTAGAGATTTGTTTACAGTACAAGAGGTTGTAGAGTTTTTGGTCTATGGTAATCCAATTGTAATGTTTTGAACAATGATCGATTGAATACAATGGTTAATTTTGCAAGAAACGTTGAGGTCTATTGTAGCACTATCTTTCTATGGTAATAAAGAATGTATTGATACTGTTATTCTTTCTATCAATTATCTCCAATGTTTTGTCTATGTATAGATTTCAATAGAAATTCAAAATACATATCTTCAATGGCCAATAGGCACATAAACATAGTTATGTTATTTGCACACACGCACACACACACACACATTTAAATACATATGTATAACCATCACATTTCAAATAAATAATATTATCAGTATCATTTAACTATGATAAGCTATAGTATAACATGGGTATATAGTTCATTAAGAACAAATTTCACTTATATATACACAGTCAACATATTCCTACAAATAAAAACCATAAATATAATAATAACAAAGGAATACAAGTGAAGATACATATCTAAAAACTGATACTCGAACACAAATGGAACAACCATGTTTCACTGAACCATAAAACAAAACACCCAATATCAGTTGTCCTTCTCACCCCCTAGCTTGACCATGAGTCCATAAGGGAAAATTGAATGATCCTCCTTAGCTATAGTCACCATCAATAGATCAAAAAATACTTTTCCTCACACTAAAAGTGTTCATAACAACAAACAATTTTCCATTCCCAACATACTAAGCAACTTTTTGCCTCCCACATATGTTGTAAATATATACATTCTTGTGCCTATGCCTTTCATTCCCTCCTTGGGGAAATTCACAACTTTAAAAATACCTAATTTTTAGGGGCTTCAAGTGGTCAAATTCCACTTCTTCCACTTCTAAAAATCATCCTTGAGGTAACTCAAACATGTTCCCCATTCATGGAGTCATGGTCAACTATTTTTAACCTGGTTGTTCTGTTTGTCTTCCCACATTAAATTTATTCAAATGTTTGTCTCATACATGTGTCCAATAAAAGAGGACACTTGGGAAACTCAAATATTTTCCTAAAAATCATCAAATAATTAATTACATAACCCAAAATCTCAATTAAAAGAAGATAATTGGGGAACTCAAATATTTTTCTAAAAATCATCAAATAATTAATTACATAACCCCAAATCCCAAATTCGGATTTCCCATAATTGGAAAATAATTTCCAAATTCGAATTTTCCAAAAACAAAACTTATTTTCAAAATTGAACATAGAATTTAATTGTCTAAAATTTGAGAATATTACATCCTCTCCCACCTGAGTAGAACATTGTCCACGGTGTTCATTCCTCTCTTGAAATAGGGTTGGATAATATTTCAATATATCCTCTCCCAATTCCCAAGTGGCCTCCTTAGGGATAAAGTGATTCCATTTCACTTTTACTTGGGCGAGGGCTCTATTCCATAGTATTGTTTCTTTCCTATCCAGGATGCGCAGAGGTTATGCTTGGAACTCACCTTCTGGTTCCACTTGCACCATGTTCCAATCAATGATGTAAGTAGGATAATGAATATACCTTTGTAGTAATGAAACATGAAAAACATTATGAACTTTTAAATTTGCAGAAAGTGTAGTAATGAAACATGAAAAACATTATGAACTTTTAAATTTGCAGAAAGTGCTAGTTGATATGCCATGGATCCCATTCAAGTTAAAATATCGAAGGGGCTACAAAATCTTGGTGCCAACTTTCAACAACTTCCTAGATTTAAATAAATCCTTCTTGTTTTGACCTTTTGATATACATGGTCTCTGATTTTAAATTCCTCATATATTATTTTTAAATATGCATATCTCTTTTGTCAGTCTTGGGCCTCTTTTAAGTTCTCCTGTATTCTTTTTACCATTCTCTCCATTTCCTGGAGCATTTTTAGTCCTACCATAATCCCGTCAACTGGATTTTCCCATCTACTCGAAGTTGTGCATTTCCTCCCATATAATTCTTCGAAGGGACTCGTCTTAGCTAATGTTTGATAACCATTGTTGTCAGAAAATTAAAGTAAGTGGAAGTACTCCTCCTACTTAGTTGGTTTTTTCCTTACGTACATTTGCAACATGTCTTCGATAATATGTTTTGTTCATTTTGTTTGTCCATCCATTTGTGGATGGTAGCTTTTGTTGAAATTCATATTAGTATCCAATCCTACAAACAATTCCTTCCAAAAATTTGACATGAATTTGACATCTCTATCGAAAACCACCATCTTAGAAATTGCATGTACTCTAAATATTTATTTCATAAACATTTCAATGATATTAATCGCTTTATAAGTAGATTTCACAGGTATAAAATGTGCATATTTTCTTATTTTATCAATTACTAATATGATTGAGTCATTTTGTCTTTGATTCTTAGACAAACCTCTAATGAATTTCGTCAAGATAATCTCCCATTTCCATTATGGTATAGGTAGAGGTTGTAACAGACTTGGTGGGTGTTGATGTTAATCTTTTACCTATTGACAATCTAAGCATTTAGACAAATATTTTGTTGTTTCATTCTCCATGTTATGTCAATAAAACAATTTTCTTAAGGATGTTATAGTTTTTTGGTATCCTTAGTTATCAGAATACAATTTTTTGTGCAATTCGTCAAGAATTGTTGTCTTCAAATCAGTACAATTTGGTACATACAGTCCATTTTTTTCTAAACTCATATATGTTATGTTCATTTTATCATCATTTCCTTGCAATTATGTTGTTTTTTTAATGTAATTTTCATCATTATTGCTTTTTGATTTTATTCTCTGTTCGATATCATTTTATGATTTATTGATCTTTATTTCATAGATTCCATTATTCCTCCGACTTAGTGCATCTGTGACTTTGTTTTCCTTAACTTTTATGTGTCATACCATGAAATCAAATTCACTTAAAAAGGACAACCATCTTGCTTGTCTTTCCTTGAGATCTGATTGAATCAATAAATACTTTACACCACTGTTGTCGATTAATAACATAAACTTTCTTCCCATTAAATAATGTCGGCACATTTTTAAAGTATGAATTATGGATTCTAATTCCAAATAGTGTGTGACATAATTTTGTTCATGTTCATATGTCAATACTCCTCCTAATCTCTCTTTTATTTCATCCACATAAATTGTAAAGTTTGTCGGGATCTGCTACCTTTATGATAGGTGTTGTAGTTAACAAACTTTTTAATTTATGAAAGTTGTCTCGACACTTTTGTGACCTAGTGAATTTTATTCTCATTTTCTATCACGAGGTAATTGGATATGCTATGTTGGAAAATCCTTCGATAAATCTCCGGTAATTCCCATAAATGATATGATGTTTGCTACATCCTTAGGGATAGGCCATTCCATAAGGGATTTTATCTTTTCAAGATCAACAATAATACCATCTTCACATATTATGTGTCATATGTATTGTATCTTTCTTTGGTAGAAGTCGCACTTATGAAATTTTACATAAAACTTATGTTCCCTTAAAGTCTGCAATACTATTTTCAGATGATCTTCATGTTCTTCTTCTGTTTTTGAGTAAATTAGAATATCATCGATAAAAAATAGATTTATCCGGATATTGGTTGAATATACTATTCATCAAACACATAAAGGTTGATGGAGAATTAGTAAGCATGAATGGGATTACGACAAACTCATAGTGTCCATAACGTGTTCTAAAAGATGTTTTATTTACATCTTCATCATTTATTCTTACCTAGTGATAACTAGACCTTAAATATAGTTTAGAAAATATATTTTCTCCTCCAACCTAGACAAAAAGGTCATTAATTATGGGTAAGGGATACTTGTTCTTAATTTTCATTTTATTCAGTTTTCATTAATCAATGCACAGTCTCAATGTCCCATATTTCTTATTAACGAATAAAATTGGTGTTCCCCAAGGCGAAACACTTGGTCAGATATATTCCTTATCCAATAATTCTTGTAACAAAATTTTTAGTTCTGTTAACTCAGGTAGGCTCATCCTATAATGTTCCTTATATACGAGGGCATATCCAGGTAGTAGATCGATAGAGAAATCTAGCTCTCTCAATGGAGGTAGTTCAGGTATTTCATATACAAAGACATCTCTAAGCGCATGTAGGACTGTAAAGTCTTCTAGACTTGGTTTGCTTTCTTCCCCTAGGAAGTTAGCTACCTATACAACATAAATTTGGAAACCTTTGTTCATACATTTCTTAAACTACATGGCTCATATTTGCCTAACTGAAACTAGTTTTTTATCCCTTGTATCATCCTAACTATGTTGTTTTCATCTTTGTACACAAATGAATTTTCCTATCAGTTTAATATCACTTTATGTTTCTGTAACCAGTCCATTCCAATTATTAAATCGTAAGATCCCAAAGGTAAAACACTCATATTTAACTTTTCACTTTGACCATCTATGTTTCTTTCACAATTAGACATAAAATATGTTATTGTTCTTTTGGTCCCTGTTTCTAACTGCATTAACGTGGACTTAGCATTACTTACTTTATTTATCTTATTTAATTCAACTAAAGTTGGAGTAATGTAACTCAGATTATCTCCTGGGTAAGTTAGGATAGAAACATTGTGGGAATAAATTTTACCTTCGAATTCCAAAATAGTGGATTGATGATATGCATGTCTGTCATCTAGGGCAACACTGATTTTATGCAAGCGTCTACCAACGTCTCTGACCATTGAAGTCTCTTGAAGGTTATGGAATGAAGTTCCTGCTATGGGATTTAAGCTTGGACAATTCCTTCTCAAGTGAGGTTCTCCACATTCCCAATATTTCAATGGTTCTCTCAGATTGTTCCTAACCTTCTTGACTCTCATGTTAGCTGGTCTATTTCCCCCTTGGGAATTTTGTGTATTTGAATGGTAATATTTCCTTTGGAAACCTTTTGCCATATTACAAAAAGGGTCCGGTTGGAAGCCTTTCTTACGCTGATTCAATATGTCATGTTTCTTTTCTGTCCATGATTTGGGAATTTCAGATCTTTTTTTGTACTCATCATAACACATCTTAGTCTTTCTAAACACTTCATTTAAAGACTTGGGATTGTCAAATTCAATTCTATCCTTGTACGACTATGGTAGAAATATCAAGAATCTTTCCATTTTAACTTTGTCTTCTTTTATGAGTGGTACAAACCTTACTACATCTAGCAATTTATTTATGAGGTCATCCATGGCCATTTTTCCTAGTGACAGTTCGTTGAATTCCTTAGTTTTTATTTCATAATAACTTTCGGATAAGTACTGTTTGTGGAAATAATTTTTAAAATATGACCATTCCATTCATTTTTCTTTCAATCCCTTAGATAATTTCAGGTGTTACCACTAGATACTAGTTTTTCCATTTAAGTTGTAAATGGCCATTCTTACTTTCATATTACTAGAGTAGTTATAAATCTGGAAATATTTCTTTATATACAGTAACCTTGCTTCGATGTCCTCCCAATTTTTTGATTCTCCATCAAAGGTGGAGGTTTTTATTTTCTTGAATTCACCTTATAGGTTATCCACTTGTTTTCTTTTCCTTCCTGTAGATTCTTTGTTTTTTGTCATGTGTTTGTCTTCGAAGGAACTTTCCTCTTTTTTTGTTTCATGACCATAATTTTGGAGGAATTTTTTTTTACCTCTTCCTCTTTTTCCTTATCATTGGGAATCTTCTTTGTTACTATACTACATAGCAACATTTCATTTATTTCTAGTTGGTCTTCTTGTGCTTTCTTTAGCTTTTCATTATCTTATTTAAACACTTGTAGTTCCATGATAAGTTTTTTCATTGTTTCCAAAACCAGGGTGGATGAAATCCCTTCACTGTTATGCTAAGGGTCTTTACGAAGACCTTCATTTGGATTCACTTCAGGTCTATTTTCTTCTTCATTCTGTGCTGAAATTTTACAATAGACAATTTTTTTTTTTTATAACAATAAATGTTATTGTTAGATTCTCTTCAAGGAAACAACAAAAAAATTGAATTCTGGTGCTTCCCTAAGGTCCAAGCACTATAACCTACAACTTTGATACCATATCTAACATATCCCAAATTTCACTAAAATTAAAAAAAAATGATTAGGGGAAAACAACTATAGCTATAACCTACAACTTTGATACCATATCTAACATATCCAAAATTTCACTAAAATTAAAAAAAAATGATTAGGGGAAAACAACTATAAACTCTCGAATATACCCTAACATACAAAATACTCTTTATAAATTTAAATCATTGTTTATGCGTATACAAGTGTTACTCAACTAAATTAACCTGTTGTATGATGTTTAGTACCCAAAGATAATTGACTTCTACTATCCATCAAAACATACCATACTCATTTCATTGTTTTTCTTCAGATCTAGTCTTCTTGTTACTCCATTCAAGTTTCTTACTCTGATTATTGTTATAAAGTTTTGATTACAAAATAATATTGGGTTTTTCATAGAAACCGTACTAAACTTACTCAAAATCATAAAAAAATATCTCCGTCTCATATAACTCATTTTATGAATAAACAATCTGTATTTTATAGGTCAAGACTTGGATTAAGGGATATCACTATAATATATTTACCATTCCAGATCACAGTCCACGTTCTAGGGTAAAATCGCCCCCCTAATAACCATGTTTTATAGTAGTAAGTTAGAGTTACATATGAAATGTCATATAGTCTAATTATGAAGTTATACCAGGGTTACTTATCACCTATTCAACATTGGGTTACCTGTCCACTGAACATTCAAAAGGGATTCAAACGAAAGTAAAGGTGGAATCTAAGTCATATTTTAACCTCGATCGACATTTGGTATTGGTATTAAAAATATGGCACATCCATTAAAGGTAGACTGACGATCCTAGTAATCTCTAGGCCTGTCACTATTTGAACCACCCACTTCTTCTTCGACACTTTGGACAACCCACATGGAAAGGAGTGGGGGAATCTCTAGGCCTGTCACTATTTGAACCACCCACTTCTTCTTCGACACTTTGGACAACCCACATGGAAAGGAGTGGGGTGGCATACTCGACGTTCCTCCTATCACTAAGAGGTTTGAAGTTCCATTACTCCTTCAAACTAATCTCTTTGGTCACTTTTTTCTTGGTCATTTCTATTCTTATCCTCGCATTCAACACTAGCATTCGACTATGTTATGATATTTGGCTCTATTATGGCCTTCAACTATATTATGGTGTTCGAATTTGTCATGAGCTTTGGCTCTGTGAAGGATATGCACAGACACAATGAGTAATCTATACCCTTATTCAACAATTTCTATAGGGGTTCTTCTATTGTTTAGGGTTTTACTTTATGATGTTTCTGTGTCCAAACAAAATGTGTTTTCTGTGAGTTATTACCCTATGTATAAACACCCCATCCATTAGTTTCTTTTCAAATACAGTATGCATCCAATGGACTTATATCCTCCATATGAATAACCTAACGTTCTCTTTGGAAATTTTTTTGTACAAAATATCATCTTTGTGAGTCAATTTATTTATATATATACATCTATACCTATAATTCTTAATTTCTATGAAGTATCTCCTCCATCTATGCATTATACTTCTTGGTAGAATAACCCTTTAGTAATATATTTCACTGTCTGTGGAATACTTTCTCCGTCTCTTTATCATGCTTCTATGTGGCATAAGTATTTGGTAACATACATTGAAATCTTTGTGGAATACCTCCTCTGTATATGTATCGTTCTTCTTTGTAGCATAGTTTTGGTAACATATACTACATTCTCTGTGAAATACTTCCCTGTAAATGTAGCGTGAATCTTTGTAGCATAGTTTTGGTAACATATACTGCATTCTATATGGAATACTTCCATGTATATGAATAATGGCTCTCTATAGCATAGTTTTTGTAACTTGTAATGCATTATTTGTGGAATAATTCACCGTATACGTATCGTGTTTCTATGTAGCATAGTTTTGGTAACATATAATGCTCTCTCTGTGGAATAATTCCCTGTATATATATATATATATCATGCTTCTTTGTAGCATAGTTTTGGTAAAAAGAATATCATTCTTTGTGAATACTTCCTCCGTATAAGTTATTGTTAATGTATATTGTGTCCTCTATGGCATAATTTATTTGTATAACTGAAATTATGTGTGGGTCAATATATATTTTTTTATTCTCAATATCCATTCTTTGAACCCTTTCCTTGAGAGGTTTAGGTTGGCACAAGGTGATATAGACCCATAGCCTTATCTCGAGTTAATGTGCCAAGCGGCATCATGAATCACAAGCCCTATGTGAGGGTTGATAAGAAATGTAGTTAAACGTTTTCAGAAGGAATTCAGACCTAGTTATAGTCCATGAAAACTTTTTGTGTTAGCTTCAGTGTGTTTAATTCGCATTCAAAATATTCTTAATCGTAATGAGTATTTATTCATAATTCTCCAACCTAATACCCATGAATATATTACCATTGTTTAAAGGTTAAGTTTTTACCTCTGTAATACTTCTTTGGATACTTCTCTCCTTAAAATAATTATTTCTCTAATAATCTAGGTTAATTCATGAGAGGTTGTTACCTCTTCCATCGTTAATTTTTCATCTGTGTAAAATCAAAAGAACCTTGATTTTTGTTTGTAAACTATTTATCTATGCTAGGATTTTTACCCTTGCAACCATGAAATTCATTCCATATCGGAGCAGGACTTTGCACAAAGTCCAAGTTTATTTTTATAATTCACACATATTCTTTATTATTATCATTCTCCTTCCATAAGGAGGGACATGACTTGTTGTTTCTTCTACTCAATCAAAACATATGTAATGTACCCCAAATTTCCGAAAAAAAAATAAAAAATTGGTTAGGGAACATTAAAGTCCCTTGAGTCTCCAACATTCTTTACGACACAGCGATAATCTATTATATATATCTTTTTCCTTTATTGTATTCATAGAATTTTTACTTATCTGTCATTATCCCTCTTAAAGGACGAAGAATATTTAAATTCCAGTTGTCTCTTATTGTTATATTTCATTATAGCATAGTTATTGTGTTATAAATCAGACACTCATTTGTATTGAAGATTTTTGTGACTGTGACCGTCATAGCCCTTAGAATAACCACTAGGTCTATGTCAAGACCTTTTATCCACATTAAATCGTGTAACATACTAAGTTATACAATATATGAGTGCTCTAAATCATGGACACAAGATCAACAAATATATACACAATGTTGAGCTAGGAGGCATAAGTCCTAAGGGCTAGGATTTAATTTTATCCATAATAACATATTGGTTTATCATAGCGCAATGAACATGTACCTCTAAATAACATTGGTAACCCTACTTGATTGTTACATGCATGGTATTATCGTCCTAGGGTTAGCTCTAGGATTAAACCTAACCCCACATTTAAGAGGATAAAAAAACGTTTTGTTGTGGATGAGAGGTCAGGTCTAAGCCTACTCTGTGCTAGCTTGTAGAAATTTACTGTTGGTCGACCCATTAAAGGTGATTCTTGTTAGTACCCTCCATAATTGATGCTTTGGCGAAAATTCCCAACGTAGGCTTGCCACCTCCCTCGACTTCACATGGCAGAGTTATGGGGCATACCAGTCGCTTTTACTCTTCTAGCGAGGACCTTGAGGTAACCTTTGTTCTTCATTCTTTACCCTTTATTCTGTAACACAAATATGCCTATACGATGTATATGACCAATGATTTGGTAAGGCTCGACTTTCGTGGGAAAAGGAAGGAGGCAACACACATTAGAGGTTCTCTATGCGCAAGGGTAACTAAACATTATGTTCTTATGTTCTCCATGATATAAGTCTTCCATGAATGTATTCTCTATCTCGTGCAATGTAAAATGATCAAGAGGTTCAAAGTAAATAATCGAACGGTTCAAGACTTCATGTTTTATCTTTCTTTGTTTGAGGGTTGAAAACGCATGACATTTGCACCTCTATATGCATTTTCTTCAAAGGATTCCACTAGGTTTATGGTTCCATTTAAGTTAAGTGAAACAACATTAGATTTAACACTTGGTTTTGAGGGTTATTGGGTTTTCTCTTTGTTGGCTATTAGTCTTCAAGCCTATAGTCGTTTTCGGTCCCTTCCGAGTCAGACCGTGGCCCAAATCATTATTATAAGTTGAACCCTCTGATTTTTTTTTCTCGTTTTCTTTTATTCACCTTTCCTATCACTGATATTCTTACACTCTTGAAGTCATCCAAAGATATCAAATCTTACTACGCTGATTGATGTTATTCAAACTTGACTATTTAAAACTCTGTAGGAAAATTTCGTAATTTACATTCTCTCTCTCTCTCTCTCTCTCTCTATATATATATATATATATATATATATATATATATATATATGGCAATATTAACCCTCTGTGGGAAATTCATAATTTACACTCTGTGTGATTATATGGAAATATTAACCCTCTATGGGAAATTCGTAATTTACACTCTGTGTAATTATATGGCAATATTAACACTTTGTGGGGAAATTTCATATTTACCTTCTGTGTATATAAATAATAGTATTGACATCATTTTATTCATTTGAAAAAATGTTTTCTTGTACCCTCTGGTTGTAAAACAAATTCTCTTCCGGGAAGAATTCTAGATTATCTCATGGCCACCTTGGCAACATCCTTCGCTCAATCTACAATTATGAATATAATCCATTTACGAAAGGCCTTACCTATGTCAACCACTCTACACTAGAAAACGAGAGGGTATCCTTGTTTAATCAACTGTTGATTCGAAAGTCGTAGGGTTCGAACACGTTTTTGCACAATTATATTTTAACCTATGGATTTTGTTCTTACTGTATGTTTCTATTCACTCAGACTTTCGGATTTTACCATTCTGTAATGTTGCTTATATTTTAAATATCTATTGTGAATATACATAGGTTGCATATTATGCGCCTCTTATGAATGCTTATTAATTTGATACTTCCCTCACTATGATCGTTACCGAAATCGGGAATTCCATTGTGTGATTTTGGGAGAATTAAATGGTAGTCTCTGTTTAAATGTTGACTTTTCCACAGCCGAATCCTTCCATTTATTGGTCCTCTACATAGGGTTTGGAGAATTATTAATGTGTGCTTCCTATTTGATTAATCTATGCATAGTCTATTTTGATGCTAATTTTTTACTCTTACTTTCTTTGTTTTATAAGTGAAGTTTTATGCACGGATATGCAAAATTAATGATGGGCCCTTTTCTGTTTTTTGAGGGTACCCATTAGTCATTTTTGGGTCCACTCCTCCTCCTCCTAAATCGTGGAAAGATTTTCTCACAAGGATCAAAAGGAGATCTAGTTTCATTCGGACTCAAGATAAGTTTTTTCCTTGGCTTAATATTATTGTTTGATTTCCATAGAATTAAAATGCTAGCACAGTTTACTAAACCCTCATTTTTCTTCTTTTGCAGGTTGTGAAAATCGATGTAATCATATGAAGGGAGCATCTTACCTCGAAAGATATTCGATTTCTGATCTATGTGTGCATTACTTCGATTACATACAGATTATGTGTATACTTCTTAGAACTATGTTTACAATACAAGCGTTTGTGGAGTCTTTGGTCTATGGTACTCCAACTGTAATATTTGAACAATGATCGATTGAATATAGTGGTTTCTTTTGCAAGGTACTTTGAATTTATCACTATATTTCTATGGTAATAAAGAATGTATTCGAACTATTATTCATTCTATCTATTCTCTGTGGTGTTTGTATAGATTTGAATAACAATTCAACATGTATATAATCCAATGGTCAATAGGAACATACCAAATAGTTCTACCATTTCTTTATGTATGAGCACACACACACACACAAATATATATATATATATATATATATATATATAT
>CBVK0102477066.1:0-16488 GCA_900067695.1 Picea abies
ATATTCTTAGTAGTCACACAAAATAAATGGCTGTGATTTCAATCATTAACTTCCTAGCTATTATAAAGACATCCGTTTATGTGTTTACTTTTTTACATTTACTTAATCATATTTAAAAATTACTTTAGCTCAACCGTTTATTTGTTAATCAATAATAAAATTTAATATATTCTTTTAAGGATTCTTTTCATCTTATCAGCCTTTCGGTGTTGATCAACCACAATTATATTGTTGTGCTAGTAATAACTCTCTTCTGGTTTTGGAAATTCTCTCCTTCTATGACACAATGGGAAAGAATATGCGTCAGTTAATCTTATTGCAAACTCTAGTTTGATCCCATAGGAGTATGATTTTATAAACAATAAATTGTTTTATACTTACGATATCTGATTTTTGTTCAAGGTTGTACCCCCCTCATAGCATGTGCTATCTATAAGAAAACAATAGTCAATGAGGGGTCTTTTCTTTGATTTAAAGGAACTTTGGTAGATTTTATTTCGAATTCATGTATATTACGACACATTCTAAAACAATGGAAATGTTTTTCTTGTAATGCATGTATTCATTGTCATTAAAGATTCTTGTAGACTCTATCTCTATTTGATTTTTTTCCTTTCTATAAAAAATTAATGTTTAGAATGTAAGTGGTTTAATGTCTAATGGTGGGTCTCTCATGAATGTGTGAGGGAACCCATCAGTCATTCTGGTCTCCCTCTCCCTCCAAGCTCGACGTCTTCTACAAAAGTTCTGTTGACATGATCGAATGTTTTCAACAACTCAAGGAGAACCATTGCATTCAATATTTTTGTACAACTAACTTTGACAGAGTTATGATCGACTTAAAACTTCCAAGAGATAAGGGTTTTCAACGATATTTCCTTATTTATTTAATTTATTTATTTTTTCTCATTTTTAATGATTTTTCTGCAGCTATATAAACTATCAATTCTTCCTCGTTCCCTTTTGCAGGTCGAGCTCATACTGTTACGTTTCGTCAGGGAAATTTTCCTCAGAAAAGATACTTGGGTTCCAAATACGGTTCCCATACCTAGATTTCTCATTCAAATGAACATTGAAACAAACATTGATTTGTAATAATTTATGTTCTTATTCTCAACGAATTTCCTGTTGAAAGAAATTTGATCAAACTTTTACTTGGGAGAATTTATCAGAATTTACTCGGGTGTGTATCTAGTTCTTTGGGTAACAATTTTATTCGTTGGAAGATTTTTAATTCTTGTTCACCCTATATCCGTTGCCTTCCCACATATGTACATATTCTGCAATAACTTTTCTGCAACGCGATGTTGCATATATATATATATATATATATACGTACTTATTTTGTCACACCGTAATATATTTTAGGATAATCGAAAGTTTAATAACCTTGGCAAGAACTATCAAAAGGAAGGAGAAGAGTTGTTTTAAATTTACCAATAGATAATCTCTATGATTGATTATTTCTATGGCGCTCCACGAAATTCACTAATTAGCAGGAATATATCTGGTATAAAATACCTATCTGTAACAAAACCCCTAAATAAATAAACAGGATTATCTAGTCTCCAATGCATTCATGTAGCTTAACACTAATAAATTGCATTATTATATAGTTGAAATATTCAGTTACTCTCTGTTTACCTGGAGACTCATAACAGTAGAATCTACACCAAAAAAAACAATTCCTGCGTGTAACAATAAATGAGAACACACAGAACTAACACTCAAATAAGTAAATAGATTTATTTTGTTTTCCAATGTATTTTCTGTAGCTAAAATGACTTCTAGAAAACACGTCTTCTCATCACTGTTTAAATACTATAGTCTTTTTTATCTAGATATTCATGGCAATAAATCCTAACCATACTACTAATGCATGCCAATTTTAAGAGTCTAATAATTCATATAATTATACGAATGTATTTAGATCTCTATTTTCATGATTATAAATAAAGTGCATAACTCTATATTATGTGTACTTGAAGGATATCCATTTAACTCATATAGAATACCATGCATGCATCTTTATAAAAAATGATTATGTAGCATACATACAATTCTATAGCTATAAGCAAATCAATAGATTTATCATGAACAATAAGATTCATCTATATAGATTATAATATGTAGCTATAAGTAATTCAATAATTAAACAAGGATGAAGAGTAGTCAACTAAAGATATATATATGTAAATATTAGATTATAATATGTAGCTATAAGTAATTCAATAATTAAACAAGGATGAAGAGTAGTCAACTAAAGATACATATATGTAAAAATTATGATGACAAAAAAAATGGAACATCCAAGTTTCACCCAATCATAGATATAGAAAAACCAAGATTACTTGCCATGTTTACCCCTAACCTGACCATGACTCCATAAGGGAAAGCTAAGCTTTACTCCATAACCATTGTCTCTTTGTATAGTTCATAAAATTATTTTCCTAACACCACTTGTGCTCATAACAACAAATAGTCATCTCCACAACATACTATGTAGCTTCCTATCTCCCACATATGTTGTATATATTTTCTTTTTAGGGGATTTTAGTGATAGAACACAACTTCTGACACTTGTACAAATAAGCTATGAGTTAACTCCAACATGTTTCCCACTCATGGAGTCATAGTCAACTACTTTTAAATTAGTTTTTCCACTTCTTTTCCATCATTTAATTTATTAAAATATCCATCTCATACACGTGTCCATAAAAATAGAACAGTTGGCAAGTCAAAATCTTTCTCAACAGTAACAAAAATAATAATTACATGCCTTCACAATTTCAAATCTAAATTTCCATAAATGGAAATTTATTTTTAAAACAATAACATTAAAATAAATTGTTTTAATATTTGAATATTTGACACTCACCTTCTAGCTCGGTTTTCTCTGAAAGGGTTTCCTAGAGAAAATCTTTGTGTTATCTTATGGATCGTGTGCGATTTTGTTTTACTATTCTCTATTGTTTTCATTTTATCCATTTAATGCTCAAGCATCTGGGATCTAAAGAAATTTAACCTTTATAGTCTAGATTTCAGTTTTATTTGTGAGATCTATTGAGATGAAATGTTCCAGTGGAATATCCATGGCCATGAATCAACTTAAAGAGAATTCATAGAAACCCTATCTATGGCAGGTGATTATGTTCATGAAAACCCTTGAGATCCAACAAAAGAGATATTTGAGAGGTTGGAAGCACACATACTCGACATAATTCACAATATGAACCTTCTCATGAAGATCTAACAAGAAATATCAAACATTTCGGAGATGATGGAGGCTCTAACTCATAGATCAGATCAGGGGGAAATTGAGAGATAAAAAAAACTCAAGAAAGGAGTCTCTAAATAAAGCCAAGAAAGAAAAGTTGAGTTCAAGTGATGTTAACCCTCCACAATCTGTATTCAAGATGGGAGTAAAAGTAGACATAAAAATGTACCAAGGTGAGATTGATGAATTTAGTATGAATCATTGGTTGCAACAACTAGAAGTTTATTTTAGAATTAACCATATAGATGAAGGGTGTAACATTTCATTTACTATATTGAATTTAGAGAGTCATGCTTTAATTTGATGGGAAAGACACACTAAAGAACATAGGATGAATGATGATCCATCAATAACTAGGTGGGAGGACTTCATAACTCTCCTCAAGTCTCAGTTATACCCTATCAGGTATGTAGACAACCAATGGATCCAATGGCACTGCTTCAGGAAAAGGAAACAGAATAGTGTACAACAATACACCACTGAGTTCAAAAAGGTGGTCATCATTTTGGGTATCTCTTCCAAGAACCTAGATGTATTTCTCAATTATTTGGGGGGCTTACAAAATAATCTATGAAACTAGGTGATTCTCTTTAAGTCAAGGATAATAGATTAGGCATGTGTATATGCACTATTCCTGGAAAACATACTCCAAAACAAGAGGAAGCCAAGTTGTTCGAAGAAGACAGAGATCTAGGAAGCTTCCAAGGAGGGGAAGAAGAAGTCTAAAGGGGGAAAAGGTAAGAAGACATAAAAAAATACACATGAGTGCAAAGATCCTAAAAAATATTGCAATTATTTTAAAATTGATAGCCACATAAAGGAAAAATGTTGGAAACTACATCCAGAGATGCACCTTGATAACCACAAGAAGGAATGAAAAAAAAAGAACCTTCTAGCCACATATTTGAGAAATCACGTTGAGAGTAGATGAGATGTGGATGAAAAGATTTCTTGCACATCAGTGTTGAAGGAGGTGACACTGAGTATCCTTCATCACTAGGAAGAGAAGGACATGACCAAGCTCTTCCACATCAAAATTTTAGTCAAGAAGACAAATATATATGCTCTGTTTGACTCTGGTTCATAATCTAATCTCATAGTAACATATCTAGTCAACAAGCTTGGATTGGAGGTTCACAATCATCCTAGCCCCTATTCAATGGGTTGGTTAAACAAGGATGTAGATACAAAGGTAATGAAATAATCTAATATTAAATTTGTTCTAAGTGATGATTTTATTAATGAAGTGGAATTGGATGGAGTACCCCTTGATGTATATGGAGTATTTTTTGGAATCCCTTACATGCATATGAGGGATGAAATATCCATGTGGAGATCCAATAAATACCTACTGATCAAGGATAGGAATTCCTACATCGTCAATGTGTGTAAAGGAAAGTCAAATATTTCACTTGTAAGTGCCAACAAATCCAAGAAGATGATTAGTTCTATTAAGAAATATGTTTTTCTTTTCTTAAGAGAGAATCAATATGATGATGAGTTAATGAGAGGGAAGGCATCCATCATTGGGTGTATTAAAGAGTAGAAACATTAACTGGATAATTCTCTACATGAATACAAAGGAGTGTTCTAGGAGCCTAAAGGGATACCCCCTAAAGAGAGAAGTGGGGCATGAAATACAATTATTGTCAGACTCCTGATTTTTTAATATTGGGTTGTATAGATAGTCCATTCTAGAAGAAAATGAAGTGAAGAAGCAATCACATAATTTTTTGGAGAAGGGTGTGATTCAACCAAGTAACTCACCTCGTGGGCCACCCATTATAATTGTTTCCAAGAAGGATGGGACTTGGAGAATGCGTATCTATTACAGGATATTGAACAAGTATACACTGAAGAATTGATACCCTCTAACAAGGATCGATGATATGTTGGACCAACTGCAACATTCCCAGTACTCCACTAAGATGAATTTGAAATACAAATATCACTAGGTATGATTCAAAGAAGAATATACCTGAAATATTTTCTTTAAGGCAAGCAAATGTTTCTATGAGTGGCTAGTAATGTCATTCAGTTTATGCAATGCATAGACTACATTTATGAGACTAATGAATGATGTTTTATGCCTTTATCTAGAGCCATTTGTTATTTTTTATTTGCATGATATAATTTTTTATACTGCTACATTGGAGGAGCACATCCCACATCTTATGCATGCGTTAGAGACTCTAGAAAAGCACGAGTAGTTGGCCAATCTCGAGAAATGTGAGTTTTCTCAGCAATCTTTGGTGTATTTTGGGTATGTTATTGGTGGAGGGGATCTCAATATAGATCTTGCAATGATGGAGGCCATCAAGAAATGGCTAGTTCCTATAAATTTTACTAAAGTTAGGAGCTTTTCTGCGGAAACACAATAGTTTTGGAAGTTCATAGCTTCATTTTCAATGGTAGCTACAACACTCCATGCTATAATATCTAGTGGTAAGCGTTTCTAGTGGGGTGAGAATAAAAAAAAGGCCTTTGATGAGATGAAAAGAAATATCATTCAAGGAACAATGCTCAAGCTACCAAATTTACATAATTCTTTCGAAGTGGAGATAGATGCAAGGGGGTATGTCATGGGAGTGGTCCCGATACAAGAAGGAAGTCCCATATGTTATCATTTTGAAGTATTTCATGGGACATTTCTCAAGTATCCTACCTACAAAAAGGATCTCTATGCATTATTTCAAGTTTTCAAAAAGTGAAAGAACTATTTTATAAAAAAGAATACCCGCATTCACAAAATTCGCCATCCACTACAATATTTTTAGGCCTAGAGTAAGCTACAACAAACCAAGAACTACAATTGGATCGAGTGTTTACATCATTTTCATCTAGTCATCAAGTATAAGAAGGGTATCACAAATAAGTTGGCACACATGCTTTCACGACCACCCACATCCATTATTATAGGTTTGGAAACTATGATGCACATGTATCCTTTTACATATGATGCATATAAAGAGACATACATAGAAGATGAGGAATCCAAGGGGGTGTTTCAACGGGTATACATCCAAGTTCATATAGAATAAGGTGAAAACAAGGATGACTATCATTTCAATAGTTGTTTACTCTACAAGCTTGGAAACATCTATGTTTCTAAAAGTGAATGATTACATCTATTCAAAGAGGTTCACACCTCTATGGTTGCAGAACATTTTGGTGTTGGGAATCAAGTTGTCAACTTACAAAGGTATGCGTATTGGCCCATAATGTAAGAATATGCAACAAGGTATATTAGGGGATGTATACTTTGTTCTTACAACAATCCTTGTAATAAGAAGCAATGTCTAGACCATCTCTTTCATGTACCCACTCGACATTGGGAAAGTATTTCCATAGTTTTTTTGGGAGGTTTCCCAACAACCAAGAAGGGACATGACTATTTATTTTTGGTAGTTAACAGGTCCAAAAAAATGTGCATTCCCATGCTTTGTAAAAATACCGCCAATGGACAAGCAACAAAAAAACAAGTTGTTTGAACAGGTCTGGGTGCACTTTGGGATACCAAGGAGCATAATCTCAAATCTGGATACTCCGTTTCTCAGTAATTTTTTTACTACATTGTGAGAGAAGATGGACACTATGTTGAAGATGTCTACACCATTCCATCCACAAACAAATGGGATGATGGGAATTTGGTGTAACTTTTAATGGGTTACAATCAGAAACATCCAAAGACCTAGGATGGAAATCTAATCTATATACGACACTCTTATAATAAAGAAGTCAACACTTCTACTAGTAAGTCAACTTTTGAAATTTGCTTTGGAAATTTTCCACCTTTACCCTTGGATGTTTTGTATGGACAAGAAGGAGGAGTGAAGGAGGACCTGACATAATATGCATTAAAGGAAGAAAAAATTATTGATAAGATGAGGAATATCCATTTGCAATTGTAGGAGACACTAAAGAAGCAATAGTAAACGTACAAGGATAGAAATGACCAACAAAAAACACTGATAAAATTTAGAGTGGGAGACACAATATCATTATAGCTGAATAAGAAAAGGATATGGGGTCCTAGTAAGAAGATCAAGGCTCTACAATATGGTCACTTTGAGATATTGGAAAAGTCGGGAGATAATGGCTATAGACTTAGTCTACCCCCATACATGTGCATTTACTTAGTAGTGAATGTGGATAATCTCAAACTCTATGAGTATTCAATGTTAGATCTGAAAGATGAGAAGATCATACCTTATATACATGATTTACCCCAGATGCTCAAGGAGAGTTAGTGGAGGATAGAGTTTTGCATAAGTGGTTAAGAATTGCAAGATAGGGGTAGTGTTACCTTTGGCAGATTGGGTTGAAAGGATAATTTCCAAGCAAAGAAAAGTGGTACTCTAGGGAGAAGGTAGAGGAAACATTTCCTCAGCTCATTCACTAAATATTTTGGCTACAAAAAACCACCCTAAATGGGGAGGTATGATCGGAATTGGATCATTATATTATTTTTCATTTTTCTCGATCCTTTTTTTAGAGTGGAACAAAGAAGAATCAAACTAAACTTTCTTGAAAAAGGGAAACATGTTAGGAATGGTGTGAAGATAAGGAGGAGAAAAAACAATGAAAATAGAATCCGATAAAAGAAATTATTCAAAGGAAACAATAACAAGGGTAAAACAATGACATAACCTTAATGTTATTGTTTATGTTTCAAAATATTGCAAATGGCATCGTTGCACATCCCTGTGACTCTACTTTTCTCATGTAAGAGTAGATTTAACATGGAGTATTGAAGAAAGAAAAATGTATGAGTATTTGTATGTGGTCAACGATAAAAACAGAAGCATGTATGGGGATTTCTATGTGGTCAATAATAAACATGGAAGAAGTAGAGTAAACATTGGGATGGAAGTTAAGGTATGTAAGTGAAAACACAAAAACTGTGAACTAAGCGTAGGATTTTAGATATATTTAAAATCATGCACGCTATATAAAAAGGGACAAAAGAATGGACGTTGTTTTGTCCTTAATCAAGAAATATTGGGGTTGTAAATAACTGTACAATATATACCTAAAAAACATAAGTATCACCCGGTTTTCATTCTTACTTCTTATCCTCTCATGTGCAAATGGCTTAAATCTATTCTCCACTCCTCTATCTTCATGTTGTCTAGAAAAAGATTGAAAATTATTTCTGATCGTCTCATCAACCACACTTTAGAGACAAAGTAGTGTTAAACATTACACACACTTCAGAGAAGAAGGAAAAACTTGTTCTTTCTTGTAACACCTCATGTTTTGAGCCCCATATTAAATAATGTCTTTTGTGAATTGTTGAGAGGCCAAACTTCCCAAACAATTAAAAGAGGCTAGTGTGCCTAAGAAATGTAACTCTTTGATTATTATTGATAACAAATACATCGTTGGTTGCTATATGGACAAGGAATAGAGTTATAGTGGGCTATCATTCCACAAGAGAGGGGAATTGAGGGGCTAAGCATTTATTTTATATTTTTAAATCACCCATTTTTTACAATGGAGGAAATCAGTTACGTAAAATTCTTGGGGGAAGGCCATGAGTTTCTTGATCCCCACGAGTTACATAAAACCATCCCTAGTCTTTTGGGGGATTTCTCTCATTCCTTGGTTATCTTGTTCTCTCTCTCACTCTCGTCCTCATTATCTCTCTTCTACTAGTTTCCTCACTCACTCATTCATTGGCGTATGTACTCCATTGATCAATGTTCACCCCTCTCATGGATATTCCACTCAACTCATTCCCTCACTCATTCATCTTTCCTCATTCATGTCTTGTCTTGGGAAAGGAAGACAAATTGTTGAGGTGCATCCATGGTATTGTTGGTTGTAGATATTCCTGGTGTAATCCAACCATGAATCGAGGCTTTCATGTCTGAGATGCTTTGGCCTATGTTCAACTTTGTTAACAATTGTGAGTCCTCAGAGTCCCAGCATGGATATTATAGAACAACTACACTGGAGCCTTAGAAGGATATGGAGAGCCCGAGGGACTACATGGTAGAGAAGGGAGAGATCCCATTCTCTTGGGTTGTGCAGGCTGGGTAGAAGAGAAATGGGTACTTGGATTGTTGTGTGTGCTAGGAAGCCTATGAGAGCTTGAGTGTTGACTAGATTGGGAAGCTGAGTAATACTCTGGAACTGTCCTTGTGCATTCATAGCCTTGGCTCTGGGGTGACATTGTTTTGGTGACTTGGAACAACAATGTCTATAGTTGGGTGGAACTTCCTTAGTTTGCATCTAGTTGGTGTCTTCTTTCATAAATGATAAGTTCTCTTTGTTATGGTACTATTTACCTGTGTAAGATTTATTCTGTTGTGTATTTATTTATCGTTGAATTCAATGTTTAGAATATGCATGCTTGCTGGTTATTGTTGTGCATGTTATATGTTTCATTGTTTTTTATGTTTATCATGAGTCCTGATCAATGCATGGGAATATTTCATGCCTCCTTGTTATTTAAAGTTAGAACAGAGGTCGATGAAGTCCAGAGAAGGGACTTGAAGTTAGTGTGCCTAGACTGTGGGTGGTTGGGTACACTATAGATTGGTATCAGAGCATGCAATATTTTCAGTGGCATTACCGAGATTGGGGAACTAGGGATGATACATATTATTATTAGAGCTACAGGTTGCGACAACGGACTAGATATTTTAGACAATATCTTGTGGTTGATATCGAGTTAGGACCTTGGAATCATGAAGCTCGAGAGGAATGACATTGTACAAATTATGGAGAAGCTGGAGTGTCAAAGATCCTTAGTAAGGGATTGAAGGATTGTGAACCTCCCTTTCTAATTTAGGAACGATCGCCACCATGGGATAAATTTTATATTTGGACCATTGGATCTATTCGGGAGAAGATAGATCCTTCACATTTGTCAGATCTGGAGAAGGTACGAGGTCATTAAGCATCAGAGTCCCTTGAACTTTGTTGCTTTGAAATTTTTTAAGTATTTGATGAAAAGGAGGTAAAATCCACAAATCTTTGAAGTCTGAGAGTGAATCTATACCATAGATCACTAGAAGGAGTACTTTACCATTATATTTGTTCAAGGAAAGATCTGGGTTATTGGATCATGCATAGATCAAGAGGTGAGTCACAGTGGAGAAGATCATTTCCTAACCAACAGATCTATGCATGGGAGAGCATGAGCGATAGATATCATGAAATTTTAGAGGTTCAGAATTTCAAGAGAAGCGAGTCCTTAAGCTTGCAGGAAGAAAATATCCCAAAGTATCAAACTATGGAGTAAATCATGACCATGTGTTGTCTGGGATGTGTGTCTATAGATTATCAAGTATTCGATATTCAGGATTTTTATTTCTTATGTCACTTGGAGAAGTTCTCTCCGATGTCCCGAAGTTTGGAGTAAGCCCAGATAGTTCTTGGTTAGGGGACACATGTCTGTACATTAGTGATTGTTTAGAATTTTGGTGTTTGGGGGAATTGTTGGATGGAGTTGAAAAAATCCTCCGAATCCTGAAGCCCCAAAGTGTCGTAGTCCCAAAAATCCAGAGAAGCATAGTTCAAAATTTCGTTGGTTTGGGAGATTTGTAATGTAATGTGGTGAACTCCCCTGAATCCCAAAGTCTCGAAGATCTAGAGAGCGACATATCGGGATTCCACTAGTTCGGCGTTCAGGATTTTTGAGGTGTATGGTAGAAGAAACTTATGAAGCCCTAAGTAGCCGAAGTCATGGAGCACTGGAGTGACGTGACATGGTGAATTCATCGAGGGTGACATGGAACCACCTCATGAATTCCATGTGTCATCATTTTTTGTGATATTCATATACCGTTTTTTCCAATTATGAATTGACATGTGTCACTCATAGAATGGGCGACATGTCATATACGTAATTTTTTCACGAATTACCCCTTGTGTGTAGTTGGTGATGTGATTCTAGAAGTTTGGTGATTCGACACATGGGGATAAGGGAGTATGTTGTTGTCAGAAACTTCAAAGTGAGAATCTCCAAAGAATTTCTCTAGTTCAACGTTCTGGGAAATCAAGGGGTGAAGTGGTAAAAACAAAACAAAAAACCTTTGAAGCCTGAAGTCTTGGAGCCCCGAAATTCCGAAGAAGGGTCTACTTGGGAGATTCGCTAATTTGAAATTTGGGAAATATGAAGTGTGATGAAGGTGAAACCCTTGAATCCTGAAAACTTGGAGCCCCGATGTCTTGAAGCTCTGGATAAGTGCCTCCCACTAAGTTCTTGTTCTTAGACATAAGTCTTAATCATGTGAATACTAGTTTTGATCTAAATATCACAACATTGGGGTATTATGATATTGTAATTGGAATGGATTGGTTAGAAAAGCATCATTCTTTCCTAGATTTTCATAGCAAGAAATTTGCATGCCTTGATGGAGATGGAAAACAAATCACTGTGAAAGGTGTTACAAGACCCATCTCTATCAGAGATATTTCAACCTTACAGTTGAAGAAATGTTTCATAAAAGGATGTCAATTGTATGCAACCCATGTAGAGGAGATAGAAAAGATAAAGGGGCCCAACATTGAATACTTTTTGGTACTCAAATAATTTGATGATGTATTCCAAGAAATACCTTGGTTTCTGCCAAAAAGGTTAATATATTTATCTATTGATTTAGTTCCACGAGATGCCTCGGTGTCAAAAACACCTTACGGAATGAGTACACTAGAGTTAAATAAAATACAAATGCAATTGGAAGAATTGTTGACAAAAAGATACATATGTCCAAGTGTTTCACCTTGGGGGGCGCCAATACTCTTTGTCAAAAATAAAAATGGAACCTTGAACTTGTGTATTGACTTTTGACCGTTGAATAAGTCCACTGTGAACAAAAAGTATCCTCTACCCAGAATTGATGACCTTTTTAATCATCTAAGAGCATAAAATATATTTTCAAAGATAGACATGAGGTGAGGGTACCATCAAGTAAGAGACAAAGAAGAATGCATCCATAAGAAAACCTTTAGAACCAGGTATTGGCATTATGATATTGTAGTGGTGCCATTTGGACTCACCAATGCACCAATTGTATTTATATACTTAATGAATGGAATATTCAAATATTATTTGGATAGATTCATCATAGTATTCCTGGATGACATACTTCTCTATTCCAAGTATGAAGAGGAACATGAACATCACCTCAAATTGGTATTACAAGTGTTGAGGGAACATCAGTTGTACACCAAGATGAGGAAGTATTTGTTTTACCAAGAACAAATTCATTACTTGGGACACATTATTTGAAAACAAGGAATAAAATTGGATCCATAGAATATTGAAGCCATTAGAGGATGGACAACACCCAAAAATATTTCAATAGTAAGATATTTTATGGGGTTAGATGGGTACTACAAAAGATTCATAGTAGGGTTCTCTAAGATTGTTCATCCCATCACTTCTTTACAAAAGAAGGGAATTAAATTTGAATGAACATTTGAATGTGAAGAGAACCCTAATTTTTTGAAGGAATTACTTACTAGTGAACCTGTGTTAAATATTGTTGACCCAAATGAAATTTTTTTGGTATGCACAGATGCATGTAAGGAAGGGCTTGGTGGAGACCTCACTCAAAATGGACATGTCATTGGTTATGAGTCTAGAAATTTTAAGGAACATGAGACGAACTATGCAACACATGACTTGGAGATTTATTCCATTATTCACACATTGATTATGTGGGGGCATTATCTCATGAGAAACAAATTTGAATTGAGAGCATACCACAGTGGTCTAAAGTATCATTTTCAACAACCAACTTTGAATGCCACACAAACAAAATGGCTGAAATTTTTAAGTGAATATGACTTTGATATCAAGCATATCAAAGGAAAATAAAATAAACTTGTTGATGCACTTAGTAGAAGAGTAGATATCATGCATGCTAAAACTGTTAGTATGCATCAGTCAAAATTGAAGAGTAGAATTTTAGATGTTTTTTTTACATATCAGCATTACCTATAGGTAAATGAAAGATTACATCAAGGAGATGTACAACAAAAAATGAAAGAGTATGATATGAAGGAAGATGAATTACTTATCCATAAAAATAGAATTTATTTTCCTAGTTTCGGAGAACTTAGGACTATGGTATTAAAAGAAATGCATAATGTTCCATATGTTAGACATCCTGGTTACCATAAAACAATTATAGTAGTAAGAAGCCAATTCTTTTGGCCGAGAATGAAAAAGGATGTTGTTGATTACATCACCATATGTATGGAATGTCACAAAGTGAAGGTTGAGAATATGCACCCATCGGGTTTGCTACAACCATTACCAATTACATATAAGAAATGGGAAGTGATAACCATTCAATTTATAACTAAATTTCCCAAGACAAAAAGACAACATGATTCAATCCTGGTAGTTCTTGATAAATTGTCAAAGGTTTCTCATTTTGTTCCTTTAAAAACAACACACACACATAAGCTAATATTGCATAAATTTACATGAGGTAGGTTGCTAGGTTGCATGGGATACCTATCAAAATTGTCTCGGATAGAGATACACAGTTTACTTCAAATTTCTAGAAGGGATTATTTAAATGATTTGGTAAAAATATGAATTTTAGCACAACTTACCATCCATAGTCAGATGGGAAGACAAAGATGGTCAACTTAGTAATTGAAGACATATTCAGAATGTATGTGATGGATAAGCCATCCAACTGGGAAGATTACTTACACTTGGTTGAGTTTGCCTATAATAATGGGTATCAAGCTGCATTGAAAATGAGCCCATTTGAAGCTTTGTATCGTAAGAAATGAAATACTCCAGTTAGTTAGGACAACCCAACAAATAGAGTGGTACTTCGGCCATAGTTTCTCAAGGAAACAAAAGACCATATGGTTAAGATTAATAAGAATTTAAAGGCATCTCAAGATAGATAGAAATTTTATTCAGATAAGAATAGGATAGCAAGAGAATTTAAATTGGGGGAGCATGTGTTTTTTAAAGTGAAGCTCAAGAAGAGCTCTTTTAATTTGGGTAGTTGTACAAAGTTGGCAGCCGGCTTCTATGGTCCATTTGAGATATTGGACATGATAGGGCCAGTTGCATACATGCTTGCATTTATTGCTTCTATGAATGTGCATAATGTATTTCATGTCTCTTTTCTAAAGAAATATGTACAAAATAATAACCATGTTATTGATTGGCATCTGATTCAAGTAGAGAGAGAGGGATACTTTCAGGTCCAACTGGTGAAAATATTGGATAGAAAATTCAAAATGCTCTGAAATTGACCTATAGGGTTGATAAAAGTTTAGTGGACCTGTTACCACCTTGAAGATGCTACTCGGGAGCATGAAGATGCCATGTAGGAAGAGTACCCAAATACTTTTGAATAAATTTTGGAATTTTGATTTTTGTTTTGTATATGCACTGAGGATGGTGATGAAATAAGCGGGAGGGGATGTAACACCCAGGGTTTTGAGCCCCATATTAAATAATCTATTTTGTTAATTTCTTAGAGGCCAGTGTGCCTGAGAAATGTAAGGTTTTGATCATTATTAATAATAAATACATCGTTGGCTACTAGATGGACAAGGACTAGAGTTATAGGGGGATATGATTCCATAAGAGAGGGGGCTTGAGGGGATAAGCATTTATTTTATATTTTTAAATTACCCATTTTTTGCAATGGAGAAAATCCATTATGTAAACTTCTTGGGGGGAGGCCATGAGGTTCTTGATCCCCACAAGTTACATAACCCAGTCCATGGTCTGTTTGGGGGGTTCTCTCATTCGCTAGTTCTTTCATTCTCTCTTTCACTCTCATCCTTGTTATCGTTCTTATGTTGGTTTCTTCAGTCATTCATTCATTCATGCATGCACTCCATTTATTGATGTTCACCCCTCTCATAGAGATTCCAATCCATTCATTCCCTCACTTATTCATCTTTCCTCATTCGTTTCTTGGCTTGGGAAAGGAGGATGAAGTGTTGAAATGAAACCATGGTATTGTTGGTTGTAGACATTGATGGTGTAATCCAACCATGAATCGAGGCTTGTATGTCTGATATGCTTTGGCCTGTGTCCAACTTTTCTCACAGTTGAGAGTCTTGAGTGTCCCATCATGGAGATTTTGGACTAGTTAGACTAGAGACCTCGAAGGAGAAGGACAACTTGAGGGACTATGTGGTAAAGAAGGGAGAGGGTCCATTTGCTTGGGTTGTGTATGCTGGGTAGAGTATAGATGGGTACTTGGATTTTTGTGGGTGTTGGGAAGCCTGTGACCGCTTGAGTTCTAATTGGTTTGGGAAGCCAAGTAACATTGTGGAACTACCCTTGTGGATTCATAGCCCTAGCTTGGGGGTGACATCGTTGTTGAGACTTGGAACAACAATGTATATTTTTGGGTGGAACATCCTATTATATATCCAATTGGTGTCTTCATTTATAAAATACAAGTGATATCTGTTATGGTATTATTTACCTGTGTATGATTTATTCCTCTTTGTATTTATTTATCATTGAATTCGATGTTTGGAATATGCATGCTTGTTGGTTATTGTTGTGGATGTCATATGCTTCATTTTTTTTATGTCTAGCATGAGTCTTGATCAATTCATGAGAATGTTTAATCCCTCATTTTTATTTAAAATTAGAACATGGGTCGAAGAAGTCCAGAGAAGGGACTTGAAGTTAGCATGCCTAGATTGTGGGTGGCTGGGTACGCTAGAAATTGGTATAAGAGAACGAACGATTTTTGGTGGCATGACCTGGATTGGGGACCCAAGGATGCTACATTTTTCTATTTCCTACTACGATCAATTCGGATTTTACTACAAAATTAGTCTAATCCTAATGTGACATTAATACTCTTATTTTATGAATTTCTTAAATTTCACACTCTTGATTTAGACATATTTTAAAACCCATATCCCTCCATTATTCTCTCTTTTCTTTCTTTTGAGTATGTTTCCTTTTCATGTCATAATACTAGAAACAACCATATTAATAATACTAATTCGTTTGAATACAATGATAGGTGTATATTTAGCACATTAATAATGTTTTTTTCTATACTATGTGCTAAATATATGCCTATGAGTGTACTCAAACACATTAACATTATTAATGTGGTTGTTGCTAGTTATCGGTGGGCGCATAAATATATGTTTGGATAAATAATATTAAATATTTTATTTATTTATTTATTATCTACTTTTAATATAAACAGAATTATATGAAATATTATTTTTATTCT
>CBVK0102477067.1:0-11144 GCA_900067695.1 Picea abies
TTATCTTAGCAATGCTTATTTTTTCTTTACACTTGGCAAAACAAATAGATAATTTTGATCTCCTAGATTAGGGTTGATTACCTCCTTATAATACCTTGATTTTATTTTTTCCTCTCACTCTTTATCACACCACATTTTCTCCTTAAATTTTGATTTGATGTTTTTTTTAATATTATCTTTATTCTGCAAGATGGTGTCCTCCATGATTCACCAATAGTTTATCCAAGACCGGGCATCCCTATGCCATCCTCGCTTGAGTCGATGGTGGTTAGGAATTGATTTTGAAGCAATTTTAGGAAGCCTCTTGTCTTCCATATTGAGTAATACTAGTAAATAATGAATATTTGTATTCTTTATAATAATATATATTATTTAATATTCTTATTTGAAATAAAAAATTAATTATTATAATTAATATAATAAATAAAAATGATAGTAATAGTAACTAATAAATATTTGTATTGGTTATAATAATATGTATTATTTATTATTATTATTCTTTAATAATAATTATTATAAATAATATAATTATATTAAAGACTAATAAAGAGTAATAATAGTAAATAATAAATAATTGTATTAGTTATTTCAAATAATAATATTAAAATATTCTTATTTGAAATATTGTATTATTATTAATTATTTTATTATTATTTAATATTATTATAGTTATATTTATATTATTATTAATATTTTAAATAACAATAATGAACGAAGAGAGAGATCGTTTGGGGTTTATTGTATGTGATGTCATATTGTGACATTGAAAAAGGTTTTATGACAGTCCGACATTTGTATAACGATGTGTATGGGTAAATGAATTTGGGAAATTGTGTTGGTTATATTAAGTCATTGATGGCTATATCTAATTAAAGTGTTCATCAGTTTTCATACCAGATTACAATGTTTATTATTGTTTTATTATTAAGCCATGTTAACTAAATGTGATATGACATTGTCATATTTAAAAAGGTCTTTGCTTTATGTTAAGTAATATTGTGAAATTCAATATTTTTTTTTCTTCGGATTGTGTAATTAATAAAAGTCGATGTGACATTGATACATTGAAATTTTAATTTTTTTGTCACATAGGAACATTTATATTACAATGCTAATATTTATGTGACGTTGTCATGATTATCAAATATGATGTGAAGTTTGAATGTTGATTAAACATGTTAACTATTTGAACACAAAAATATAATTTTGTGTATTTCATTTAACGTTGATTCATATAATAACATCCATGTTCATGCAATAATGGCTATATCACATTGTGACTTTCACATTATATTGTTGATAGAATATGTTGTCGTATTTTCATGTGAATGATATGTGTTGGGAGTTAACGACATTTATAAATGTTTTTGTTCAAACATATTCATTGTTCCAACATAAAAAAATTATTTATAAATAAAATTATTTTTACAAATAATTAATATATTAATGTATTAATTTTTAAATTTATTATTATTATTATGTCATCAAATTGCAACATTCATATGACGATGTTGAAGAGTATTTGAATTTGACACATTGCCACATTCATAATAATTCATTGATGGGTATGTCAGAGAAAAGTGTTCAAGAATAAAGCGTTGCTCTATTAATGACTATGTAGCAATGAAAAGGTATTGAAATAAAGTGTTACATTACAGTGTTATTTATTTGTCGTGTTGTGACATATATAATGGTTAATGAAAAATTGTTTTGTTATTTATTTGTTATATTAAGTTGTTCATGAAATTTTATTAGACATCACATTGTTTGTTAATGTGGTGTTAATGAAATGTAATGTAATATTGTGACATTTCAAAATGTTATTATTATTATTATTATTTTAACTTTATTTTATATTGTGATTTTCATTAATTTTATGTCGCATTTTATGAATATTGGAATATAACATAACATTGCTACATTGAAATATTTTTTTGAGTATATAATTTATAGAATTATAATCGTTTTTATTTTATTTTACGCAATGGGTATATGAAAATATTAATAAAATATTTCTTAAATGATGTAAAGAGGCTATAGCTTCAATTCATGTGTTTGTATAAAAAGTATAAAGAATATAATATGAACATTGCATAAAACATTCTATTTATCAAAGAAAGCATTGAAGCAAAAAATACAGAAATAACATTTGTATAATGTAATGGATATTTACAAAAACAAAAGTTTGAAGAACTATTTTTTGTTGTTTTCTTGCATTTGATCTCTATACAAGAGTTCATGGTGGAACAATGAGATTTCAAATTGTACATGCTTGAAGTTATGATTATGTTATGTTAAATATTCATATTAGAAATTTTCAACCAAATTATGCAATTTGTTGTTGCTTCGTGACATCCTATTCCATGTTTTTATTTTATTTTCCGCAAAACCATCTTTCATTAAATATTTGTTTGTTTATAAAACACAAAACGATTGTTATTATTTAAAGGTGATGCTTTTTTTTTTCTTGACAGAAACAGTTAGGAGATTTTTATATTAAAAAAAATGGGCATGCCACTAGGTTTCTTACATCGAAGAAGAATTCCTTGTGAACTGGAAAACAAATGCCTAAAGATCTTAACACAGGACATAGTTTGGGAATAAAACTATTTTAGTGATTCAAAGCTGCTTCATGTCATTACATCATTTCTAGCTTGGATTTTTTTTTTCTTTTTGGACACCGTCTGCCATTCCTTGCTTTGGTCCTGAGAATGACTTTCCATCGGGCCTAGAGGGTCTTCCTCATCATCTAGATCTACCCATCTTGCATTCTGGGGGTCTGGCTGGTTTGGCAACTTGGGACTGGCTTCTGCCTAAGCTTCCCCTTTAGCAGGTTCTTTGATTTCATCTTAAGCTTATGCTTCTTCTACTATTCCATGGGCCTTTCTTTCAACGTGCGGCTCAATTGGCGCCCGGTCCACTAGGTGGGTCTTTGGCTCTTTGGTGACCTTTTTTTTCTGGGAAGTTTTTCACAGTTGCGGGCTATGTGCCCCATTTCGAAGCAATTTCTACGCCTGAAACTGAGATTCTCATAATCGAGTTTTTGGTTCCTTGAGTAGTCTGTGCCTTGAAGAATTATTTCAACTCAAAAACCTTTGGTGAAATCCATTTATACAATTCGCGCGAAGGTGGAGTAGGCTGGCTTGGAATCTGGGCTTCTATAGAGGAACTTACTGAGGCCATTGCCAATGAATTTAAGAGACGCATCCCCCCAAAAATGTAGGGGAAAATACATAAGTCTCACCTAGACTAGAGCTGAAGAGATATATTCCTTGGAAGGGTCAAAAGTCGGGGTCCATAGTTACATGGATAGACCTGCTCTGCCCCAGAACCACAGCCTTGAGTTAAACACCTTTTCTCTATCGCTTGTAGATTCGAAAACTACCACAAAGAAACCCTTTGCACAGGGGCAGGTAATGAATTCTCCATCTAAAAGAGGGTACCAATCGAAAGAGATCTAGGAGAGGATATCTGGAAGATTGGGCTAGAATCCATTAAACCTCCAAACCAAAGTGTGATTGTTGTAATGTTGAGCATGTGTTAGGGATTCCTGCAAAATTTGGATTGAGACTATCAGAGCTTCAGGAACCACTGCATGCAGCCTAGGTAGACGACCCTGACAAGAGGCAAACTCAGGGGCTGTTGAATGCAGATCGAAGGGTTGGCATGAAGCTACCTCTTTGAAGGAGGGGGATAGAAATGGAGGGATTCCTGAGGATGCCATCGATGTAGAACCCGCAGGAACACATCTTTGAAGGGGATCTGAGGTCGTAAGAGGAGCTTCCACTGCAACATCACGAGGAGGGGTGCCATTGTGCTGAGAAGAGGGCAAGGGAGGCGCCATTGGAACCCGAGGAGATGTGCAACTTTGATGGAGGGAGGTGGAGGGCAGGAGGGCCACAGGGTCAGTAGCCTGCAAGAGGTTCATGAGGGTTTTTAGGATTACTGGACCCGTATCATTATTATTTAAAGGTAATGTTATAAGACAAAAATTTAATAAAAATATTTAATTGAAACACTAAAATAATAAAGTAGAAGTTAGTTATAAAGAATGTGAAGTGTTATTACAAATAATTTATATTCATATAATAGAATTGAATAAGGAGTATTAAAAATACGTACCTTTTTGTAGCATTTGATATTTTGAATGATAAATGTTTTTGTATTTATAAATATTTTGAAATCTAAAAATGCGATATATATGATTATATTTTCATAACATAAAGCATTGAAAGTGATGATTGTAACATCCTACTCTACTGAGCACATGATATCAACTTATTCTTTGAGGACACTTGCGTGCAAGTGATCCAGTTATGGTACATGGTAATTTTGTTACAATTATGGATTATACATGATGATAATGATATGGTGTGACTTATTGCTTTGATGTGTGTGTGTGTGTGTGTGTATTTACAGATGCTATTGATGATTTTTCTTGAGTGTGCATGACAATTGAGATATTGTGGATGTTGATGGCATCAACAAACCTCCTTGGACTCCAGATTGAGTGAGGGAGTGGATTGTATTTTGTTTGAATATTTCATTTTACACATATGTGACATATGATTGATTAAGTATGATGATGTATATGGATCAGTGACAGTATTTTGTTAATGGATGAAGGATGACGAAGCTTGCTATTTTGAATCACATAAGGAGTAAATGGGCCATGTACAGAAACCATACATTGAGGGAGAGGTGTGGAAGAGTCCCTAACATAGCCTACTATCACTCTCGTCATGGCTCGAATGGTATGTTGACGATTACCTAGTTTGAGAGGTCCACCATGTTGTGAGGGTGAACTAAGACAATCACTCACAAATATTTCTAAGGGACGCGCAATCAGGTAGAGTCCTTATTCCTTAGAATCCCATAGTCTCTCACAAGGTTGACCGAGTGAAGTGTTGAATCCAAGGGTTGGAAGAACTACCAAAACCAGTCAAAGGAGAGTGGCACCCTTGTAACACAAAGGTGGATCTCGAAGGACACATCATGGAATTAAAAACTTGAGTCAATAAATCTAGGTGGCCTAGAAAACATTGAATTGATTAGACATTGACAAATTTAAAATGATTAATTAAAGAGTGAATTCATTAATTATAAATCCCAATAAAATTCTAAGACTATTCTAAGACTATTCTAAGACTAAGACTAAGTCTAAGTTAGGATTATGGGACTAAAATAAAATGTTAAATAAATTAAAAGATTAGAGATAAATCAATCTAAAGAAAAAATGAGATAAATCTAAATATTTGATATAATGCACATGTGTGCAAGAAAATATTAAAAGGGAATTTTAAAATAAGAAATAAATAAAGTATGAGAGAATACGTGTACACATAGCATGGTATCTAGAGTTTAGCTACCACTAGTCTAACTAGAAGAAGACTCATATTCAAACTCTGACTAAGATTTAGTTAGGAGATACTCATTAAATGAGAATTTGGCGAATAAAAGGACAACTAAGAGGGAAAATATGAACACAATGGGGAATGTCGGGGAAATTGACTTTTTATTTTTTTGTAAGTAAGAGGCTTTATATAAAAGGGCCTTCAAAAACCAGACCAAAATTACAAAAACTTGATAACAACCGGACTGTAGTTACTAAACTGCCCCAATAAAGGGGAAACTAGTTCAGCCAGTCGTGTAAGTTTAGCATTTGATAATCTACCAATCTTATAGAACAGAGCTAAGCTAACTAAGTTGTAACGAAAAGTAGAAACCGTAAAAGAAAAGACCCCTGAGTGGTCATACACTTGGCAAGTAACCTGGCCAGGTGGCAAGAACGACTGCGTACCAAGGCTCCTCCTCAATGGGCATCTCTTTACTTTCCAAATGCATGTCAGCGACCATAGGGCTCTAGTCCCTATTGGCAGTTGGTAGGGAGTCTCCTTGCAGACTGTGCACATGAAGGCCTGTGGCTGTCATTGCTTCCATGTCCTCATGCTGGCCCTGCTCCACTATGACCTCTGCTGCACTCTGCGTCTTAGCATTTCTGTCGTCACTTTCTGTATGGGGTGCTTCTACTGAAGCCGCACCTGTTGGGTTTGAGGGGAAAGCGTTTTGGAAGGTAGATAAGATTTGAAGGAGGGTCAAGATTCTTCCATCCATAAGCTGCAGTCCGAATTGGAGGTCCTCCATTCTCTAACGGATTTCAAAAACTAGACCATAGAGAATGGTGAAAATCTCTTTCAGCTGCAAATCAGACATGGAATCGGTGGATGTGGACATATTGTTTCGGGTAGTTCAAATAGGAGGTGGCACCCCCAAGGGAGGCCTTGAGGAACCAGTAACCGGTGCATGGGAAGGATTGAAGATTCTAGAGTTTAGCGGGACATCAAGGTGACGCAAAGAAGATCCCGACAAGATTTCAAGCATGGCTAAGCAATCAAACTGGGAGACAGGCGAGGTGGAGGAGGCGAGAGGTGCTACCTCAGACTGCAGAGGCGGTGAGGATATCATGGAGGGTGAACCAGGGGGAGAAACAGATGCTCTAGGTCGAGGAGGAGGCCAAAGAGAGCCACTTCATGGCCGTCCTCTTTGTCATGGAATAATTTGAAAGCAGAAAATGACTAGGTGTTCCAGTCGAATGCAGAGAGCCTAGGGTTGGTTGGGGCCTATGAGAACCATGAAAATCTAGTTAGAACCAGGCCAGGGTAGCAGAGGAATGTGGGAATCGGTCCGCAGGAGAGAAAGAGGATCAAAGGCAGACAGAGAATCCATTGAAAAATTTGTAATGAAGGTCGAAAATATCAAAATTAATGTTGCTACAATCAACGTGAAGGCTAGTTAATGCAGGGTAGAGGTAGTGGTCATTGGCACGAGTTGATCACATGTCACTCTACCCTACTGGCCTACCCAGACTCCATCTTTGCACAGATTTTCATGCAGTAACACCCCATCAGGGGAAAATGCTATTTTTCTTTCACTTTTATTTTTTTATGTCTGGAGGAATCAGCAACTAGTTGGGCACGTGCTCACATTACACATGGCCATGTTATCCAACTGTTACCACTATAACCTCCAGGTGTGCCCACGAGGCCCCTTACATGGAAAATATTGTAATTCGGGGGGAGTTGAACTCGAAACCTCATGGAACTTCATTTTCACGGCACTTGCCAATTGAGCTGCCCCCTCGGGGATGAAATTGACTTTTTAATAAAAATAAAATTGGTAATTACTTGTGCAACTTGGGGAGAGTGTGACAAGTGTGAGGGTGAATAACCCTAATTTATTTAATTAAAAAGATAATTAATTATGCATGTGGACATGTTTCAGTGAGGAAATTTCTATAAAAAATAATGGTGTTGATGGGAAAAGGGGATTTTTTTTATTGGTAAAGTGATGCTACCAAAATGGTTTTGAATGTGTTTTACTTGTGAGAGTTGGGATACTAAGATTGATATAGAGTGTTTGTTCTACCTTGTAAGGAAAGCTTGGAGGTAGATCATTTTTGGTTTGTGTGTGTATGGCCCATTTGCAGTTCGGGGGGCTAAGGGGGAAGAAGAGTACCCCTAGCGTTGGATGGGAGGTACTGGTGAAGTCTCTGTGATTAGAAAGATGGAGTAAGGAGGAGCGTAAGTGGTTGATGGACATCATCTACTCTCGATATTCATTGGTTATGATATTTTATTTATAAAGTTGTTAGTGTAGCAGGATTTGATTTTGTAGATTGAATGTTTGAGATTTCATTTGAAACAGTTGTAATTCAGATTTTTAATTAATAACTTCGTTGAAGATTTATGAAGTGATATTGTTTAAATATCTTGGGTTGCTTCCATTTATTCAGTTCAATAATTAGAGAAAATTATGTTGTCACTGCCCAAGTTAATCATGGTTCATAATTTATAAATTCGTATATAATCTTCAAGACAGTTGCATTTCTGGGAATTTTTTCAATTTATTAAAATCATTAAGTATGTAATTCATGGTTTAACTTGACATTCTTATTTGATTTTTGAAAACAAAATTGTAATTCACTGTTGATTAAACGACACTATCAATTTACAATTTTGTTTGAATGTTGCCAGTCAATTTACAGTCGGATATCTTTATCACTTCCAATTTTAAGAAAATGGAAATTGGGAAATCTTATGATTGCTGCCTTTTAAATATCAGATCCAAAATTTAGGGATATTTTTTTTGTATGCGTCAAACCATTTCCATTTCGAAATTGATAAATTTGTGTGGCCTTTGTAAAGATTATTGCTTGTATAGAAACTCAGATTTAGTAAATTCATTGCAATGTTTTATGCATGCTCGGATTTACTTTATTGGTCTCTGCATATTTTTAGAACCCCTAAATTAATTTCGTGACCAAGGTTGGAAACGCTGAAAATGATGTTCATTGGGATGTTGTAGAGTTTTACATATTCAATTTTTAATTGTTGGTAGCAGTGGAGCCACTCTAAACATTGAAGAACAGATTTCTTAGATGTGTTGTTTTTATTTTGGACTAGAAACACAATTTGAATCTGTGTGGAAGTTGTTGTCAAGGTAATGCATGACCAGACATTTACCAACAAAATTGTAGTTCTATTATTTATTGTGTAAATGGTTGAACATTTATGGAAAATAAATTTCGTGGTGAATCTAAATCTGAATTGGAAACTTGATGTGATGCTCTGTGGTTTTTATGGAAATATTTGCCTCACCCTATGAAAATTTTCTTAGAAGGCATTTTTCCATTTCCCTATGCATACTTGAAGTGCCTTTTTTCCAATACCTTAACTAAAAAAATTATTTTTACACATATACGTGCCCTAAATATTATACAATATGTGTATACACAGGTTGCACCATTACATCCCGTGTACATCGGGTTTTGTGCTCAAAATTAAAAAATAGTGTCGGGTTTCCATGTCACATCATGGGATCCATGATCCTTGACCTTCCATATACTGGAAACATTCTAAATCAACCCTTCAGTTCGACTTGAAGGATATAAATGAGCAATATAGAAGATGTGGAAAAGAGGAGAAGACTTCAACTTTGAGAGGAAAGTTACTCTGGAGAATTTATCCACTTCATAATTGAGTCTGCATCCATTTGTCCTTTTAAGTATGAACACATTGGTCCACCCCCAATCTCTTCCCTAATTGATTGAGAAAATAATTTTCTCTCTTATATGATGTTGTCTTTGGTAATTCATTCACTTTTGCTGATTACACTTTAATATAAATACTCTTTTCTCATCCAATTCATATATTGCAAAAATTTGAATTGTTATTACATGGGCATATTTGTTATGAATGTTGATGGATTATGCTATTGAATGTGCTAAATTTATATATTATCACCATATTCTTGCATTTGATGGTTGTTGAGGACAAGTTGTAGGCATATTTATTTGATTCAAGTGCTCGATGATGGACTTCATCGAATGTCTGGACGAGGTAGGCTCTTTATCTTGTCTTGTTAGAATATTTATTTATATAGCATACCTGGGAATAGCGTTGATTTCCGCAATCATTTTCGTCTGTTGTGGTTTACCCCTTTCCATAGAGAGATTTTCCTCGTAATAGTGGTTACTATCAAGTTTTATTATTGATTCAGAATTTATTTTCGTGAGACTACTGCCCAACAAATGAACAACCCAAAATTTTGTTGTGTTGTTTCTTCCTTTTATTTTCCATGCATCAGAAATTTGATTACTCCATTAAAGATTAATAAATGATGAACCTACCTGTAAGTTGCCATATCAAGTGAGAAGATCATTATTAATTTATTTTCCATCCACTAGTCTTTTCAATAAAGGAGTCTTTTCACTTCCCATTGAGCTAACTTTGAATTTTATCATAAATTAGTGTTGGATTCAAGATCAGATCAGGTGTTGGATAAGGTGTTAGATAAGGTGTTGAAACGGGCTATGCACTGTTTCAAGGACTGGATTGGGTACATACAACTCTTGATTTGTTGCTTTGTTCCTTAATTCCTTTTAGTTGAGTTGGGCGTTTTTTGTTGTGTGTTATATAAGTTGGGTGGAGAAAACATTCTCATGAATTGATTGATACTTTCAAAACCTTATTTGAAATCTAAATTCTGAAAATAAAATTATGTTTACAATGTTTTGTACAGTTCTGAATCCATTTCTGGTTTACAAAGTGAACTAGATTTGTTGCTCATTATAGTTTTGAAGACTTTGAACTTTGTTTTTAAATCATTCTACTGGTGGGGAAATTTCGTGTTGTTTTTTATTAATCGTAATCAGTTTGTAGTGTAATATTTGGATTCACAGCTGGATATAATCTTTTAAATCATTTTTCTGATACAAGAATTTCATGGTTTGTTTCTTTTGATTCAATCCAAATTTTCTATTTCTTGGGTCTCTTTTTTAGTCCTTGATCACCTTGAATGATTTTCCTCAAGTTCCTTTGAACCTCTACCATTATCAGATTGCAAATACTACCATTTTTTAAACCTTTTTTGCTGCCTATTGATTGTAATTCAAATTTATTAGAAATTTGGTTTTGTTTCAAGGTCTGGAACAAGTGTTGGACCAGTTGATAGATCAAGTGTTGGAACATGCACTGGATCAAAGGCTGGATCAAATTCTAGAACTATGTTGGTTGAGATATTTTCATGTTATCCTTCTCACTTAGGTTCAGTTCCTTTAGTGTATCTGTTGTTTACTCTTAAATAAATATGTGAAGTGATTGATTCTTCTTTTAAACATATTTTATAAATATTTGTAATCTAGCATGTGAAACTTTATTGATTCTTAAATATAAATTTATCTTCTTAATTTATTAAAATGGATATGTAATTAGTTAAATTCTTGATATATTACTTGCCATGATGAGATCAAATTATAACTTTATATTTGGATATGAAGGTTTTTGATCGAGGTGGATATTGGTGGCCACCCACCTATTCCACTTGAACCCCCACCATTTCTTCTTTTAGTTTTTTAGTTTCCGACAGTTTACTATTTTTAGCAGTTTTGTTCGGGTCCTGAACTTCTGGGGCCATTTTGAGGCCCTAAACGATGTTTTTTTGGGTATTTTTCTATTGCAAAATATCATCTAATGATGATATTTTGTCTCTATAATTGTAGGCCTCAGATATATCTTTCCAACGAGCTATCATACGCCTAAAACAAAGATCGTATGTAGAAGTTATGACCCCGGGAAGTTGATGCA
>CBVK0102477082.1:0-14722 GCA_900067695.1 Picea abies
CATCATCAAAAGAATTTATCGTCCCTTGAATTTTGACCTTATTTACCTCACCTTCCCTCTGAAATTAGGCTTAGATATCCTTTGGTTACCTAAGTCACTTGTAGATATTCAATATGCTCAAGTGTGATTAAAATGAGAGAGCCTTGCCTCTTGCCTCTTATTTATACTTTCATGTAGCTTCCTCAAGGGGTTACCTTTTAACCATCTTAACCCACTTTCCTTATTTTAGGGTTAACGCACTTCTAACCACTTGTCAACTTAGTAATTTCTCCATTAACTTTATTATTTAAATAATTTATTTTGTATTCACTTTGACTTATAGTATACTCATCACTTCACTTTATTATTTACCTTCTAAAATCTCTTAAACCACTTTGACTACTTTGACCTTTTGGGGCTTCTAGATGACTCACGAGGGTTCTCCAACTTCACATGGCAATAACTCTCTAACCATGAGGAGTTATGTGAAGTTCCACATACCACTGGAGATGACATGACATGTACTATCCCTATATAATATTCTTACCTACAAATATATCAAAACACATACCATTATCCATCAAACAAACTTGGGTCCATTACCCAAACCTTTCTCCAACTTCACATGACCATAACTCTCTAACCGTGAGGAGTTATGTGACGTTCCACATACCACCAGAAATGGCATGACATGTACTATCCTTATGGAATAGTCTTACCTGTAATTATATCAAAACTCATACCATTATCCATCAAACAAACTTGGGTCCATTACCGAAACCAATGTGCTACCAGACTTTATTCAAGGGTTGACATAAATGACAACAAATTCATTTAATCAACAATAACTTCACCCCTATTTACACTACTGTCCAAGGATGTAGATTATTGTTGGACCCTGAACTACCAACAAGCTTTTGGAACAATAAAATAGAAACTCTCAACTAATCCTATGTTACAAGGACCTAATTGGAATATTCTATTTCACATTCACACTGATGCATCAGACAAGTTTGTAGGAGTCATTTTAGGACAAGATGAAGATAAAAAACCTTATACAATTTATTTCATAAGAAAAAAATTGGATGGTGCATAACTTAACTACACTATTACAGAAAAGGAATTGTTAGTAGTAGTTCATTCTCTCAATAAATTCATACACTATGTTATAGGGTATAAATATTTTGTACATACATATCATTTTTCCATTAGATACTTGATGAACAAAGTTGGCATAAATGGCAAAATGATTAGATGGTTTTTTTTATTAAAACAATTTGATCTAACCATTCTTGATAATCCTAGAAAGCAAAATGTAGTTGCATATTTTTTTGTCTAGGTTGACTATTCCTACTAAAGAAGACATGATTGATGATTGATTTCTAGATGAGCACTTATTTACCATATCAACACAAACTCCCTAGTTTGATGATATAGAAAATTGTTTGACAACAGGGAAGCTCCCTCAACATTTCTCTGACAGGGAGAGATGGAAAATTGTCCAGAAGAGTTAGGCCAATGCAATTTAGTTTTCGAAGTCAAAATGGGGTGTTACATGCACCCATAGAAACTTCATCCCAAAGTTATAGTAAAATATGTGTGGGATAATATTTACCCATGGTATCTTCATCCTCCCAAGTATCATATCTTGGGCTATACTTGTCCTATAGGACCTTAACATAGTCCACCAAGTGGTTCCTAAGATGTCAAACCTTATGGTCCAATATACCTAATGTTGATTTTTTGATGTAACTACATAAGATATTCTTTTGTATTTGTATTGGTCAAACCTCGATAAGGTTATTGTAATCTTATTGCATAAATCAACTAAAAAAATATTATTATTTTATTTTTATCCTTAATGTAAAAGTAAAAACGGGTCCTCTTAGGGTTGCGTCTTTTTAGGAGTCAAGTTATGTGTATAAATAGACATCGATTTCCTCTAATTTGTATACACATACAACTCACCTTCTCTTGTGTATTTGGAGCATAACAAAGGAGGTCTAGCGCATGAGGTATTGGTTTCTTGGTATTTGGTATCTTGGTCTTGGTCTATTTGTGGAGAGCTATAATGTGACATTGTACCAGTTGAAGGAATATATAGTGAAGAATTGGTTCTTGAGTTTCTCCTCCATGAGGGTTTCCTAGGATATATCTTGTGTTCTGTAATTGTTTATCTTTCAGTGATCTTATTACATGCAATTGTTAATGAATGTTAAAGAAGATAACTGTAACTTCTGAAATTATAACATGGTGTCAGAGCAAGCATGAATATAATATAGTTCATAGATATAGAAGACAAAAGGAACCATTTTTCTTGATAGTAGTGGTTGCCGGACAAGACAAGACCACCAGCAAGTGTGCCCTAGTGGAGCACATCTTTTCCCTGGATCAGATATTTAGAATCCAGAATTTGTGATTTAGGGGCAGGATGACCATTGGAACCAAGATTTATGAGAAGATGGATGGAGTTGACAACTTCAGAACCTAGAGGTACAAAGTATCCCTTCTCCTAGAAGAACATGATCTAGAGAAGTTCACTAACGAAGAAGTTTCAGGACCAGAGGGAGATTAGGATAAAGCAAAGAACAAGAAGGATATGGTCAAATCAAATAGGATTATTGTAGACTCCATTAAGGACCATATTATTCATCACATATCTTAATTATCCACTCCAAAATAAATAATGGATTCCTTAACCCGATGGTTTAAAGGAAACAACATCAACCAAAAAATGACCTTGAAAACTCAGTTAAACAACGCGAGGATGCAGAATTCAGAAACCATCCACTCTTACTTCTCAAGAGTGAACTAGATCAAGGAGAATATAAAATCCATTGGTAATATAGTGAATGAAGAAGAAATAGTGATGACCACCTTGTATGGCCTCCCAAGGTCATGTGATGCATTTATTCAAGGGATATGCTCAAGAAGGAAGCTACCCAAGTTCTATAGGCTATGGGAAGATTGCAACCAAGAAGAAGTAATGGAAACAACAAGAGAAGAGAAGATGACAGATAATGATAAATCCCTAGCCACCCACACTAGGAAAGGAAAGAGTAATAAAGAACCCTCATCACCCAAGAATTTTCAGAAGGGCCAAAGAAATAACCCAAACATCAAATGTTTCTATTGTTAGAATATTGGACACAATGCTAGGAAGTTTTCCCTCATTCAGATACCAAGGGAAAAGAAAGGAGGTAAAAGGAATCATGTTCATACAACTGAATATGGTAAGCCACCCAATAAGTTTGCAAGGGAAGATGAATCAATTGATGAGGAGTATTTTCTTATCTCATCCCTTACAGAAACTGTCACTCATGGAAGTGACATTTGGCTAGTGGAAAATGGTGCTTCCAAGCACATGACAGGTTATAAAGAATCCTTTTCTAACCTTACTCATAAGGATTCACCGCAAAAGGTGAAATTGATAGATGACCATCAATATCTGATCAAAGGAGTAGGATAATCCTCCTACAAGTTAGACTCAGGAAAGCCAATGAAGATGAAGGAAGTTCTCTATGTTCTTGGATTGAAAGAAACTTCTCTTGATTTCAACATTGGATGAGAAGGGTTAGGGAGTTGAATTTGTTGATGGAAATGTTCTTATGTGTCCTATAGGGAATACTTTTTATGATGCTATGGTGATTGGAGTTCAAGAGGGAGGACTCTACAAATTGAAAACGTGATCGGATTCAACATTAATTCATGACATTGTGAATCCCAGTGAATTATGGCATAGGATATTTTCTCACCTACATTACAAGGCCCTACCGGGTGTGAGAAATATGGTGATGGGACTATCAGAGATCCAGGAAAAACCAGATGATGTGTAAAAAGGTTGCAAAGAAGGAAATAACGTGAAGCACTCCTTTCCCAGTAGTGACAACAAAGCCAAAAGAGTATTGGACATCATGCAATTGGATGTGAGTGGACCAATGTCATCAAATTCACTAAGAGGGTATGTATATTATATGTATTTTAATGATTATACTCACGTAAAACTTGGATCTATTTGTTGAAGGAAAAGAATGAAGTATTTGGAAAATTCAAAGAATTTAAGGCACTGGTAGAAAACCTGACATAGTGGAAGATAAAGAACTTGCAATTAGATAATGGAGGATAATTAACTTCATAGGAATTAAAATAATATTGCAAGGAGTATGGGATTAAGAGGGATATTTATACTCCCTACAATCCTCAACATAAAGGAGTATCAAAAAGGAAGAATCAAATGATGATGGAAGCAGTGAAGGCTATGATCCATGATCAATATCTACCTATGCATCTGTGAGCATAAGCAACAAAGACTGCAGTGTATGTGTAGAAGAAAAGTCCCCACAAATTACTTGAAAACAAGACACCAGAGGAGATGTTTTTAGGAGAGAATTCAAAAGTTAGCCATCTAAGGATATTTGGATGCCCCATATTCGTGCATGTCCCCAAGGAAAAGAGGAAAATATTGGATCCATCCGGAAAGAATGGCATATTTTTTGGTTACAGTCACACATCAAAGAAATACATGATATATATTCTCGGTCACCGAAAATTTGAGATTAGATGAGATGTCACCTTCGATGAGAGTGTATATTTTAGCAAATAAAAACATGATTGTGCAAAAGAGGTTCATGAGGAGGAGAATGAATTTAATAGAGTTCTAGAGGCAGAAGCAGTTGGACCAGAGTAAGTCATTCATGAGGATAATGACATGGTAGAACCTCAGAGGCCAACATAGATGCCTTCTCACAAGAGAAGACCATCTTGGGAACAAGAGCTCATAATATATGCATAAATATATGGTTCCCTAGAAAAATATCTCAGGGAAAGTAAGAAGATGAAAAAATATTCCAACTATGTGGCATGTTTGTGTGATATCACGGATGCAGAACCATCCAATTATGAAGAGGCCATGGAAGGATTCCATGGGGGAGGAATATCAGTCCATAGTAAAGAATGATGTATGGGACGTGGTCCCCAGACCGAAGGAAAAATCAATAGTAAGTTAAAAATGGATCTACAAAAGAAAACATGTATCTGATGACAGTATTAAAAAGTGTAAGGCTAGATTTGTGGCTTAGGGATTTTCTCAGAAGGAGGGAATTGACTATGAGGAGAGATTTTCTCCCGTGGCGAGATATACCTTGATAAAGACTATAATTTCATTGGTTGTAATAATGAAATGGAAGGTGCATCAGATGGGTGTGAAGACAACATTCTTGAATAGTGACATAAAAGAGGAAGTATATGTGGAGCAATTGCAAGGATTTGAGGTACATGACAGGGAGACAGATGTGTGAAGATTGAAGAAGGATTTATATGGATTAAAGTAGGAAACTGAAGCATGGTATGACAGGATCAACAGGTTTCTAACAATATTAGGATTTACAAAGAGAAGTGCAGATACTAACCTTTAATTTAAGGTTGTGGATGATGGTCTGGAAATATTAATGTTGTATGTGGATGACATGTTTCTAATAGGTGTGGAAAATCTCTTCTCAAAGTGTACGAGAAAATTGGCTATTGAGTTTGAGATGAAATATCTCGAGATGATGCATTACTTTTTGGGTCCAGAGGTATGACAGATACAGGATGAGATATTTCTGAATCAAGGGAAGTATGTAGTGGAAATTAGGATGTTAGATTGCAAGGAAATGACTACACCTATGGTATCAAATCTAAAGTTGTTGTAGGTTATGACTTCAGAGACTGTGGATGTTTCTTTATATAGGTAGATGGTGGGTTTGTTGATTTACTTAACAAACATGAGACAAGATATATGTTTTGTTGTGAACAGCTTGAGTCAGTATATAGAGTAGCCTAGGCAGGTTCATTTGGTCGCAGAAAAACATGTGATAAGGTACCTTAAGGGTACATTGGATTATGGTCTTAGGTATGTGATAGACCATGAGTTTGGGCTATATGGATATTCAGATTCATATTGGGTCTAAAATATACATAATCGAAAGAGTACTTTAGAATATTGCTTCAGTATAGGATCTAGTATGGTTTCATGGACTAGCAGGAAGTAGTCATGTGTAACACTCAATACGGCTGAGCCTAAATATGTGGCAGCATGTGTAGCATGTAGAGAAGAAGTGTCGCTTTAGAAGATACTTTTTGGGTTATTTGGTCTCAAACTAGAGGCCACCTGCATTTGGTGTGACAACTAGATTTGCATGAATTTGTTAGAGAATCTGGTGTTCCATGATAGGTCAAAGCATATCGAGATAAAATATCACTATATCAGGGATATGGTGTAGAGGGGAGTAGTGAGGCTCCAATATGTGACTATTGAGGATCATGTTGCAGACATGTTTACCAAGTCACTGTCGAGTATGAAGTTTGAGCACTTCAGGGACAAGCTTGGCGTGGTCCCCCTTTAGAGGGAGTGACAAGTTACAGATGCATTGTGGGGTAGTGGATGTCCTGGGGACACGTTGTAGCTATTTGAGATCTACCCACAAGCCTTGGATGCATTGGCTGTGAAGTCATAGGGGTGCACATGATGAGGTATAGATGCATTGCGAGGTAGTGGATGTCATGGTGACATGTTGAATCTATTTGAGAGCTACCCACGGGCCTTGGATGCCTTGGTTGTGAATTTATGTTGTACTATGGATATCCAATGATGTATAGATTCATATGTTCAACAATCAATGGTTATGAGCTCGTGTGGCAACAAAGAATACCTTCCTAGTTAAGATGGAGTGTTGATATTTTGATGTAACAACAAAATATATTCTTTTGTATTTGTATTGGTCAAACCTCGAGAAATTTATTCTAATCTTATTGTATAAATCGACTCAAAATAAATTATTATTTTATTGTTATCCTTATTGTAAAAGTAAAAAATGTCCCTCTTAGGGTTGCGTCTTTTTGGGATTCAAGTTATGTGTATAAATAGAGGTTGAGTTCCTCTCATTTGTATACACATACAACTCACCTTCTCTTGTGTATTTGGAGCATAGCAAAGGAGGTCTAGCACATGAGGTCTTGGTTTCTTGGTATATTTGTGGAGAGATATAACATGAAATTGTATTAGTTGAAGGAATCTATAGTGAATAATTGGTTGTTGGGTTTTCTCCCCCACGCGGGTTTCCGAGAATATATCTCATGTTATATAATTGTTTATCTTTCAATGATCCTATTACATGCAATTGTTAATGAATGTTAAATAAGATAATTGTAACTTATAAAATTATAACACCTAATGGTTTGAAAAAGATGGTTTCATTGTCTGAATCCTGCAATTACTTCTAGTTAAGTATATGAGATTCATCAACTACATAATTTCATAACATATATACATAAAAAACATCATGAGTTTTACACGAGTGGGATGGAAGTACAAGACAATAGGCAACTGGTCCAATTCTTTCCCAAATTTTAAATGACGCTATAAATAAAGGTGACAACTTTGTCCCATTTCTAAACTGAATGGTACTATTATTATATCTTATATGAATACAAACTTGATCTCTTACTTTATAACTTCAGTCAGTCATATGTGTATCAACATGGCTCTTATATATATCATGTGCTTCCTTTAATCGTTGCCTAATCTGAATCATTTATGATTCCATATCTTGAATCAATTTTGGGCCTACTATCACTCAGTCCTCTAAAATGTTCCAACTCAATGGCATCATCCATGTCCTTCCATATATATATTGATAAGAAGGAATCCCATTTGAGCTATGGCAATTTTTACTGTAACTAGTCTCCACTAAAGGTAAGGAATTTTCTCAATGGGTTTAGTTATCCATAACATATATCCTAAGCATGTCTTCAATCACTTGATTTACTCTTTTTTCTTTCACATTCTTTTTAAGATGGTATTCTATTCTCTCGTTCAACTAAGTCCCAAATGTTGAATACAAACTTTTCCAAAACCTTGATGTAAATTAAAAGTCTCTATCTGAGATGATCTTCTTGGGAGACCCATGGAGACAGATAATATCAGTTATAAATTCTTGTGCCACATCAATGGCATCATAAATTTCCTCGACTAGAATAAAATGATCACTTTTGGTCAGTTTATCAACTACAACCAAAATGGCATTATGCGTTTACGATGTGAGATGAAATCCCACAACGAAATCCATGGAAATGACTTACCATTTGAACATAGGAATGTCATGCAGTAGTAAGAGTCTTACTAGGTGTTGATGATGAGCCTTTACCTACTAAAATTCAAAACATTTAGAGATAAATTGTACTACATCATCCTTCATTCCCACCCAAAAGAAAAACTTCTTCATGTATGAATACATTTTCCTCACATTCGGATGTGCATAGTAAAGTTCCCTATGGGATTAATTGAGGATAGTGATTTGAATATCTCTTTCCTCAGGGATGTACATCCTCCCTTGAAATCAATAATCCATATACCTCAAGGACATACCCTTTGAACTTAGGGTCTAACTTCCTCTCATTATAGAGTGTTGATGTAACATTTAATTACCAACTATCTCAAGTTGTACTAATATTCAGTCCCTCAAATTGACCTTTAAGGGAACCAAGGAGAAGATATGTGACCTTCTACTTAGGGAATCAACCACTACATTCTTCTTTCCCTTGATGTACAAAATTAAAAAAGCGTACTCACTCATAAATTTACTCAATCACCTCTTCCTAGAATTAATATCCATTTGCATGAAGAGATGCTTCAAGATTTCATGATCAATTTTGAGCATAAAGATTCACCCTACAAGATAATGCCTCCAAATATTTAGAGATATTATCACTGCTACCAACTCTTAATCATGTGTGGCATAAATCCTCTCATGAATTTTCAACTTACAATATGCATATGTTATTACTCCCTCATCTTGCATTAATGTAACACCCAACCATTTCTTTGAGGAATCTATGTAGATTGTGAAGTCTTTATCCATATTAGGCACTCATACGATCAATGCTCTAGCTAGTAATATATTAATCTCAATGAATGTGGCATTTCATTTCTCAGTCCACTCATATTTGATTCCCTTGCATTACAAGGTAGTGATGGGTTTTGCAATCGTTGATAACCCTTCCACAAACCTTTGATAGTACCTAGCTATCCCATTGAAGCTTTTCACCTCATGATCATTTTTTGGTAGCCTTCACTTTTTAAAGGTCCACTAAAATTTCTTCCCCTGAAATAATATGACCAAGATATTGAATCTCTTTTTGAAAGAAATAACATTTAGACAACTTTCCATACAATTTGTGTTCCCATATGAATGAAAATAATAACTGCAAGAGCTCCTCATGTTCCTTTTTATTCTTGGAATATATGAGAATATCAAGTATAAAAAGGCATGCACAAAGTTGTCAAAGTAGCTTCGAAATACATTATTCATGAGGCTCATGAATACAATCGATGCATTGGCCAAACTGAATGGCACCAATATGAAATCATAGTTCTCAAACTGACTCTAATCCTTAATCCTTAGCTAGTGATAACCTAATCATAGATCAATTTTTGATAAAACTTGTACCCCTTTGATCTTATCAAAGATATCATTTATTTAAGGTATAGGGTACCTATTCTTCACTATATATCTATTTAAATCCATGTAATATATGCACAAATGCAAGGAACCATCCTTCTTTAAAAGTATTACTAGTGCACCCCATGGCAAAACACAAGGCCTAATAATTCCTAAGTCTAGAAATTCCTTCAGTTATCTGCAAATCATAAAGTTCTAGAGACATCATCCTGTAAGGTGTCTTGTAAATTGGCTTCGGAATGGATTTATATCAATAGTAAAATCAATCTCTCTTTCAAGAGGTAACCTTGGCAACTCTTTGGGAAAAACATCTTTGAATTCCGATAAAACTAAGTATTGGTCTAAGGAGGGTCTCTGTCCATCACTTACTGCCTTTACTACATACAACCAACCTCCTTACCTTAGGAAATGTTTTAATTTCAATATTGATATGAAATGTAGAGACACCTTCCTCTTAATACTATGGATCTCAATTTTCCTTCCCTCATCGTCTAAACAAAGCACTATTTTCTAAAAATTGTCTAAGAAAGATCAATGAGCTTCTAGCTATTCCATACCAATAATTAGATCATAGTTCCCCAAGGAAATGATGTACACCTTTAACTTAGTACTACAAACCCCCAATTCTATAAAACACTTCTAAACACTAGATCTTACCACTTTCTTTACCCTAGAATCCATCTCGACCAATTTAAAATAATCATTCTCATAGGCTACAAACCCACATTTATCTAATGCATATGGAGAAATGATATTATCTTTTGCATCATAATGTAACAAAATTTTAACTTTAACATTGTTTATTTTACCCGATGACTACACCAAGATGGATTGATGATTGATCTAGAGGTTATTAAATGTTGCATATATTTGGTTGTTACTATATACCTTTCTTCCCGAGGCCTTTCCTTGTTTGTGCATGGTGTCAGATTGTAACTATGGGTAGTAACACTACTAATGAGGTCCCCCACATCCCCAAAAATAAATGTGGGATGGATTTTGCATGATATTCTATGGATACCTTTGAGATGGTTTCCTTCCCTTGGAATACCTGCCCCTACTAAAATATCCCCTTGAATTCCTTGGACTTGCACGAGTCCCTTACGATGCTTAAGATACCACACTCACTACCATTGAAACACTTGTTGCAACAACTCTAGGTGAAACTCTGTTTCCATAAGGAAGTGGCTATAATTTACTCCCCTAGAGAAGGTCCAAGGGGCCTTCCCCACAAGCCCCTACTACTATGGAATGACAGATCTTATGCCCCCTCTCTAGTCCCCTTTGGTATCTAAATTTTTTTCTACCTGATGGACATTTTTCATTGCTTCAAAAAATGAAGATGGTTTCCAATTTCGCATAAGGGTCCTAATCTCATGATTCAACCCATACAAATATTATATCCGATTCCTCCATTTCTTGAACTCCCTGCACCAAGGCATGAAATTCTCATATTTGTTACTTGTTACCCCCTCACTCCTAGGGGTAACTAGAGAATATTTTTTTCTCCATGATCCACATTCCAGATAAAATTTCTAATGAGGCCATTTTAAAATCTCCACAAACCGTTACCCATAGATTCATTACATTACATGCTCATATCAACTCACCCATGTGACATGGTGAATTATGCATTGATGTATATTGTTATGACACTTCATATCAAGTGATAATGTCAATGTTTAGTGCATGCAAATGATGCTCATTGGTTGAATTGGATAATGAATCATAATGCTTTGAATTTATACTTTTTTCCTTGTTTCAACTTAGTGGTCATCATCATCTCCTATTCAAGTGTTTTCACTCTTGGAAAAAATTGTACTACTAAGGCATGGCTTAATGGCGGTAACATGTCCACATCCTTTATCATGCATAACATTTTGCATCTGTCCTTTCTCTGTTTTTATTTATTTTGGGTTGGTTTTTACATGTATCCCAAAAAGTCCCATGCTTCATAATCCCATGAAAATAAAGGGCTTGAATACCCAAGGTTGATATAGATTTATAAAAAAATGATATAGAAAGAGAAAAAGCCCTAATTGAAAATGCATGGAAAAGAAACAAACAAGAAAAAAAAAGTATTAAAAACCAAGAAAGAAATGAAGCATGAGATATACCCCCTTGCTAAGAGGTTATCACCCCAAGTCCTATGCAATGAATGCATACCTTACACAATTACTTGTAAAATCAAATGTCAAAATCCAAAAAAGGTTAAAGCAATAAAGAAAAAGGTAAATAGGGGTTTGGAAAGACATAGTGCTGAGGAAAGGGTATATCATTTCCTAAGTGCTACCTATACAAAGGCGCTCGTGAGGATGATTATCATACATATCATTGCATGTCAATGACATAGACCCCATGAAGAAAAACCCAATCCATACCATATACCATTGCACATACTCCTGAATGGGTTCCTTGGGATGCACTTCTTATCTTGGGTACTGACACACCTAATAGAGGGTAATAATGATCCTCGCATGCCTAGACTTGGAAAATTGTATAAATTTGTAAGCTAGTGTGAAGTTTGAAGAGGAATATTTACTATTGGAAGATTCAATGGGTGTGGCCAATGGCCGCATGGCTAGCCCTTTGGTTGTGTAACCATGGTTTCCATGGCTAGTATTGACCTTGGGCATAGCTCCTTTGTTTGGGTTTGGGTTTGGTTTATGATTTGATTCATAACTAGGAGTTGAAAATTGTTATGTTGTGGTAGTAGGGTATGGTTGGTGTGGTCCATGGATCCATGGCCGAGCGCCCAAGAGAACGACCATGGTTGCCATAGTCGGCCCTAACCTTCCACAATTTGCTTCATGTTTCTTTTTTTGTTTTATTTATTTAACTTATTTCTTTTGATTATATATATATATATATATATATATTCTTGTTTTTTGTCCCTCTAACTATTAATTTTGTTTATCTCTTTCTTTGGGCTTTTATAGGTGAACAAGTTGGTTTTTTACAAGTGGATAAGTTCTCCCTTCATGAACATTTTGAGATTTTTAATTACACGTTGCTCCTTCTCAAGCTTCTAGGTATTTCCCATAGGGTTATGTATATGTTCATTTATTTGGCTTGCAAAATTTTCTACCATGCATTATGGAACTTTGTTCCAATTATGTATGGTATATTTGTTTTTCAATTTTCATGAAGCTTAATCAATGTTCCTTCGTAATAAATGGATTTTGTTTTCAATCATTTTATGTTTAATTTAAGTTTTCGTTTTGAATTTCTTAATTTGTATAAGAAACTAAGAATTTTATATATGTATTTATAGTAATTATAAAGTGTGATTGTGGCCCTTAAGGATTTAGTTTTCAAACTAGGGCTCTGATACCATGTGTGACACCCCTTCTAAGTATAATGGTGTTATTAGCTGTGATCATATAACCAATGGACTATTTTATGTGCATTAATTCGCTTTTTTAATAAAATTGTGCAAAACTAATTTTTTTCTTCCTAAAAACATAATTTGTAAGTCCTAAATATAAATTTTCATGGTTTTCATTGATGTTTCTCTTAGTTACCTTTCAACTAGAAATTTCAATCCAAAATTTCATTTACAAAATATTCAATTGAATAATAAATTCAACAGCTTAATAAAATGTAAACAACTAAATCCAAGAGAGAATTAGTAAAATACCTCTAATACTGTCCAATATAGCAGTCCAGTCCATTAACAATCCAACTCCTTATCATCTTGTTGAATTGGTCAAGTATTTCCCAAATTGGGATTATTCCTCCCAACCTGGGAGTGTCACCCCCCTCACCTAGGGGTAACTAGAAGAGATCATTCACATGATCCACATTGCATACAATTGTCCTAGATATGATGAATATCATTATCCATGGACAACAACCCCTCATATGCCTCTCCCTCATGATTTCTTAACTCATTCACTTGATCAACGGGCTTATCCGACAATGGTGGTCCAACACACTTGACATAAACTAGTCATTGTTTCATACAAAGTGTTACATTTAATGCATCAAGAATTTAGGTAAGGATCATGGGTTGAAGTTAGATAATGAATCATGATGCTTGAAAGTTATGTTTTTTCCCTTGTTTCAATTTGGTGGCCATCATATGCACTCTAGTCAAGTGTTGTCACTCTTGGGGAACATGGGTACTAATGGGAGGCTTTGATAGGGATACCATACCATTACTTTCGAGACTTGACATTTTCCATCTAGATTCCTTTTTTTGTCCTATAGTTTGGAAATAGTTGTTACATGTATCCCAAAAATGTCTGTACTTCATTCTTCTATGAGAAAAAGGGGATTGAATGCCCAAGTTTGATGTAGCTAGTAAAAATAATGGAAATAACATATTACAAATTCAAAATTCAAAACAAATAATGGGATATAAATGATAAATAAAATGTCAAGTTAGCTTGAACTCTACCCCCTTGCTAGGAGTTCATCACCCCAAGTCCTAATGCATTGAATTCATATCCAAAGAAAAGGTCTTAATTAATCACGATGTAATAAATGCATAAACATGGAAAGGGGCTTGGAAATAAATTAATGAATATCAAATGGAAAGATAGGGGTGGAAAGAAATAATGTCGAGGAAATGGTAACTCAATGCACCAAGCACTCCCTCTACAAAGGTGCTCATGGAGATGGACATCAGACATGACCTTGCATGTCAATGACACCATGACCATAAAGTAAACCCCATATCATTCCACTCACTCAAACTTACATTTTGATGGATTTCTTAGGAAATAGTCCTCTATTTGGGTACTAGCACACCTAATAGGGTTGTTTGACGGACCTCCCATACTTAAACTTGTCAAATCGCATAAAAACATAAGCTAGTGTGAAGTATGAAGAATGTACCTAAATGTGAATTACTTACGTGGATTTTACATTAAATTGTGACTCAATTTTATGATTCTAATAACTCTTGTATCCATGATGGTCGGTATCACTTGATTCTCTGTTCCCTTTCTTGATAATGATGCACTCTTTGAAATGGTCCTTTGGAGGACGTTCATGATGATTATCTCATGCTACATGGAGTATGTTTCACCCCTAATGATGTGTTGATTAATTGGGTTGGTTTTCATTGATGTCAACCCTTGAAGAAAGTTCGACAACGAATTGTGGTACACAAAGGTTTGGGTAATGGACCCAAGTTTGTTTTCTGGATAATGATATGAGTTTTGACATATTTGTAGGTAATACTATTCTAGATGGATAGTACATGTCATTCCATTTCCGATGGTATGTGGAATGTCACA
>CBVK0102477086.1:4766-33512 GCA_900067695.1 Picea abies
GAAAATGGTCCAGGAACTCCTTAATGCAGGCGTTATCCACCCTAGTACGAGCCCCTATTCGTTGCCTGTGATTATGGTCCTGAAGAAAGAAGGTTCTTGGCGAATGTGTCCTAACTTCCGTGCCCTCAAAAAACTTACCATCAAAGACAAATTCCCCATTCCTGTCATTGATGACCTCCTGGATGAATTGAGTGGTGCCCAATTCTTCACTAAACTGGATCTTCATTTGGGCTACCACCAGATACGTATGAAAGAGGCATATATTACCAAGACTACCTTTACAACTCATGAGGGCCCCTATGAGTTTTTGGTCATGCCCTTTGGCTTGTGTAATGCCCCCTCCACCTTCCAAAGCCTCATGAATCATGTCTTCTGTCCTTTTTCTCCGCCATTTTGTCTTAGTTTTCTTTGATGATATCCTCATCTATAGAAAAACCTGGACAGACCATCTTGCTCATGTGGATCGAGTTCTCCATCTACTCTCTCAGCACCAACTTTTCCTGAAATAGTCTAAATGTGCTTTTGGTGCCTCAGAAGTAGAATACTTGGGTCATCTGGTTGGCAAAGATGGCATCAGGGTGGATCCTAAAAATATTGAAGCTATGAAAGACTGGCCTCACCCAAAGACTCTTAAGAGCTTGCGTGGATTTCTAGGCTTAATAGGGTATTATTGAAAGTTTGTTAATAATTATGGGAAGATTGCAACACCTCTCACTGCTCTCCTAAAAAATAACTCTTTCACTTGGACTCCAGCCACTACTCAAGCTTTTCAAACCTTGAAGATGGCCATGTGCACCACTCCAGTCCTCGCCCTTCCCGATTTCACAAAGACCTTTGTGTTGGAATGTGATGCCTCAGGGAAAGGAATTGGTGTTGTCCTTATGCAATAGGGTCGACCTTTGGCCTTTACCAGTGAACAACTATCTGAAATAAATCTGGGCAAATCTATCTATGAAAAGGAAATGTTGGCTATTCTTCATGCCGTGGATCTGTGGCATCCTTATCTATTGGGGCAACGGTTCCAAATTAAGACAGACCATCAAAGCCTCAAGTATTTTCTGGAACAACACATTTCCTCCCCAAAACAACAAAAATGGGTGACTAAACTCTTTGGATATGATTATGAGATCATTTATAAGAAAGGAAAAGACAATGTGGTTGCGGATGCACTTTCCCAAAAATATGAAGATGAAGGATCCCTTTTTTCTCTTTCATTCATTGTACCAGATTGGCTCCAAGTCGTTCACCAGGAATGGCTACAAGACCCCAAAAGTTCACAGTTGATATAGCAATTGCAGTCCAATGCTCCATCTTCCCCAGGGTACTCTTGGCTCCATGATGAACTTTTATACAAAGGCCATTTGTATTTAAGTAAACAATCAAAGTTTAAATCCACAGTACTTTCTGAGCTTCATGCTACACCCACAACATGGCACTCCGGGTTCACCAAAACCTATGACAGGGTCAAACGTTCCTTTTTCTGGGATGGTATGAAATAGGACATTCGTAATTTTGTAGCTGAATGTGACGTGTGTCAATGCAACAAGGAAGAAACAGTCAAATCACTTGGCACACTACAACTGCTACCGATTCCACCTTCTACTTGGAAGGATATCTCTATGGATTTTATTACCAACTTACCCAAATCGGGAAATAAATCTGTCATCATGGTGGTTGTTGATCGCCTTTCCAAGTATGCTCATTTCTGCGCCCTTCAACACCCATTTATAGTGTCCACGGTGGCTCAAATCTTCATGGATCAGGTCTTCAAGCTTCATGGCATGCCGCACTCTATTGTTTCTGATCGCAACCCAACTTTCACAAGCAATTTTTGGCAAGAACTGTTCAAGATACAAGGCACAAAATTGCATCTCAACACAACTTATCATCCCCAGACTGATGGCCAAACGGAAGTTGTCAACAAGTGTTTGGAAACATATTTGAGGTGTTTTTCCTCGGAAAATCAAAATCAGTGGGCTCAATGGTTACCCCTTGCTGAATGGTGGTACAACACTTCATACCATACAGCTACACGCATGACTCCTTTTGAAGCGGTATATGGACAGAAGCCACCTTCAATTCTCTCATACTTACTGGGTGCCTCGAAGGTTCAGGTAATTGACCTGACACTTACAGCTCGAGAGGCCATTCTCCGTACCCTCAAAGAGAATTTGGTCATGGCACAAAATCAGATGAAGAAAAAATCACATCAAGGTCACTCTAAACGTCAATTTGCAGAAGGGGATTAGGTGTTTCTTTGACTGCAACCTTACAAGCAAACTTCCCTCAAGGCCAATCATTGTCAGAAGCTAGTGCCCAAATTTTATGGTCCTTATACCGTGCTCAAGCATGTGGGACAAGTCGCCTATTAGTTAGCTTTGCCCAGCCATTCGAAGCTACATCCTATTTTTCATGTTTCATGCTTAAAGAAGGTGATTGGAGCTAAGTGCCAAATTCAGACCAACCTTCCAGAGTTAGATGAAGAAGGATCTATTTGGATACAACCAGAAGCAGTTTTGGACCAACATGAGCGTCGCCTATGTCAGAGAACCATCAAGGAAGTGCTAGTCCAGTGGAAAGATACAACTCCAGTAGACGCCACTTGGGAACCAACTACCATTCTGCAACAATTTCCTCATCTCAAGCCTTGAGGACAAGGCTATTTTTAAGGGGGCAGACATGTTAGGGTCCTAACTCGCACATAGGCAGAACAATATATTCGGATGTAATAAAGGTCAATATTATAAGGCCTTTCAATAAAATAGAATAAGGTGGATGTAAGAAGACCTAATAGAAGCTTCCGCTTCTAGAAGGATCTTCCTCTAGATGCTTCTTTTTAGTATAAATAGGAGTTGAGGGTATGAGAACCCTAGCTTGGATATTATTGTAATAGAGCTCTGCTCAACTGGAGGTTGCCCCCTCGAAGAGGCCCGTGAACATTTCTTTCATATTCAAAGTGTTATTTCTGTTGTTATTCTTATATCATTTCAGTGTTATTGTGGTGAATGTGCTGGTTATATTGCAGTTGATATGCGATTACTAGCATTTTATTTCTGTTCTGTATACATTTTATATCTGGTATATTACATTCTTCTTCTTATTATTCATTTTCTTCCACTGATTCAAATTTTGCTTCATCCAAATCAAACTCTATTTTCTCAAGTTCTTCTTGCCTTGGTAGGAATTCCTATTTGGGAACATCTTTAACTTCTCTAAAAATGACATCCTGACTATAAGCAATCTTCTTAGTTTCTAGTTTCCAAATCTTATAACCTTTCATACCATATTTATAAACAATAAAGATACACTTTTCAGATTTATTATACGACTTACTCATATTTTCCTTTGAAACATGTACATGAGAATCACAACCAAACACTATGATATGTTCAAGAGAGGGTTTCTTACCAGTCCATACCTCATGCAGATTTTTTTCCACCAACACTGATGAGAGTGATCTATTTACCAGGTAACATGCAGTACTCGCTACCTCTTCCCAGAATTCATGTCCTAACCCAACACCAATGAGCATGATCCTTTCTTTTTCCATCAACATCTTGTTCATCCTTTACACAACCCCATTCTATTGAGGTGTGTATGGAGTAGTATTTTTCCTTTCTATACCGCACTTCTTACAAAACTCTTCAAATTCATTCCCACAAAATTCTCCACCATTATATGTCCTCAACACCTTTATTTTCTTCTCAATTTGATTTTCTACAAGAGCCTTAAACTCTTTAAATTTATCAAATACCTTATATTTCTTCCTAAGAAAATAAATCCATGTGTTCCTTGAGAAATCATCTATGAATGAAACATAATACATAGATTTACCTAGTGATGGAACATGCATAGGTCCAAACACATTATTGTGTATCAACTCTAATCTCTTGTAGCACCAGATGAGAATATTACTCAATTTTATTTACCATATATGCAATGTTCACATAAATCAAAATCTAGGGTGTAATTAGACATGCCTTCAACCATACCTTTACTGTGTAGTGTTAGAATGCTCATTTCTCCAATATGTCCCACTCTTTGATGCCATAGCATGATATTCTTTACAGGGACAATATGGATCTTGTATTCTTTATTTCTATGCTCAGGGACAATAGAAATGTTACACCCACCAGTATAAGTGCTTCCCAACAACTTATACATAGTTCCACATTGATATCCCCTCATCAACATCATTTCTCCAATGACCATATTCCAAGTTCCATTTCCCAATAAGGCATCCCCACTTGCATCATCCAACTTACTTATAGATATTAGGCTCCTGGATAGATCTGAAATGTGAAAAAATCCAGAGAGAGTTCTAATCCTTGCATATTTTAGCAATAGCTTAACCCTTCCATTTCCCATGATTTTGGTTGTCTATTCATCTCCTACAAAGACATCACCACCCTCATACTTTTCATATTCACTAAACCACTCCCTGTGAGGATTCATATGAAATGATGTACTTGATTCGATCAACCATACATCACGATATGCATATGTACCTATAGATGCCAAGTAAAAATCACCTCCTTATTTTGTGGATGTTTTATCCTCTGTGGAAGAGGCATCATCAGATACCTTTTCTTTCTCAACTTTCTTAGACTTGCAATCTTTCTTATAATTCCCAACTTTACCACATTTCCAACATTTCCTCAAATATTTTCCTGGGGATTTAGATCTACCTTTAGATTTATATCTCCCCATGAGGACTTATTTGTATTCCTATATTATGAATGACCTCTTACAAATAAATCATATGTGCTATGACTATCCATTATTTTCCGCCTTGTCTCTTCTAATAACAAGGATGAAACTACATCCTCATACTTCAATGCATATTGTGTGGTACTACCAATTTTTACAACCATATTATCCCAAGAGTATGGAAAAGAACATAACAAAGTAATACACTTATCTTCTTCTGCAAGTGTAATATTAACATATCCAAGTTGTCTTACCAGAGTATTGAAGGCATTTAGATGCTCTATCACATAATATCCACCTTCCATTCTAAGATGATACAACTTCTTTTGAAGAGACAACTTCTTTACCAGGGACTTTAGTTGATACAAAATCCCTAACTTTTCCCATAGTTCCTTGGTTGTATATTATCTCGACACATTTAGTAACACTGAATCTTCTAGGAAGAGTTGAATCGTACTTCTTTCTCTTTTATCCAACCTCTCCCAATATTCTTGAGACATACCAATAGATTGAGTATTAGTAGTTTGTGTACCAGTGGATTGTGCACTAGTAGTTTGTGTACTAGTAGGCTATGTATTAGTAAGTCGTGTACTAGGATCCACAATGATCCATTGTTCTTTGTCTACAAGAAGGTCCTTCATATTGAACTTCCATAGCTCAAAGCTTTTACTGTTGAAATTCTCAATCCAGATTATAGAACTACTCACCATTATATTTCAACACACGAATCACCACTACAAATCTCCCACTGGACCTAGGTTTATAACATATCCAAGACAAACTTGATCTATCAAGACCGAGCCAAACTCTCAACAACAAAGGCGTCCCCCTAAAGATAAAAAAATTCTATGATACCACATGTAAGTTTTAAACCTATGAATTGAAGCAATGCATACAGATTCTAAGAAAAAAATAAAGTAATAAATGGCTCATACATATAGTACATAGATATTTAAGTCGGAAACCCTTAACCAGGAGAAAACCAACCTTCCTTGGTGTCGCACCTCTGAAATCTTCATTGTATTAATTTCACTATTCATAATACAATATATAGACAATATTTTAGGTATTCTACAACTACCAAAACCCTAATCCCTTAATATGGGATTAATTTAGAAAACCACTAAAAATAGCAAAAAATGCTAAAATAGAAAAAAATTGCCCCTAAAAAAATTTGGGTCGCTACCTCGAACCTTGTCAGCTTCGGAATATTGCTCGAAGTCAAAAAATCCACGTAAACAGGGGGTAAATCCTACCCCCTCTCTAGAAGCCTCCTATGAAAGAACCTGATGCACATAACACAAAGAGCGACATGGGGTATCATCAGACACAGTCATCAAAACTGATGCACCCCCCACACACATGCAAATAATTTAACACCTACCCAACAATACTTTGGGTAGATTGTTTGTTGATTTTGATGGCTAGAAGTTGTTTTTGTAGAAATTGTTTCCTACGACCATTAGGGTGTCATAAAAACTTGTTGACAACATAACATAACATCCCTTTAAACATCACCAAAGTCTTGCTTAAATCATTGGAAGTTTTACTAGTCATTGCTAGCTTTGCTTCCATCATCTCGTACTTGATTTTGATGATTAGATTTGCAGATATTCATTAATGATCTATATATTTATATACTTCCATAATTTTTGGGAAACAAGGTTTCTTTTTGATTCCCCATTGTTTAAAGGTTTGGTTTATCATCTTTTGTCTTGTTCCAGGAAGGCATAACATTTTTTTACAGGTACTTATCACTTGGAAACCATTTTTCCTCTCACAAGACTCATCTTCAAGCCTTTATTCATCTCCAAACTTGACCTATAGGGGTTCTCATTCATCATGATCTCACTTTCCATATTAATCCCACTAGGGTCACTAAGATTCCCCCCTTGTGGTGATTGCATCATCACTCAAGCGAGGGGAGTGTTTATGTAAGGCGACAATGGGTAGGTACTCCCATAGTTGTCTCACCTTTGTGGTTTGGGTTGGGCCTTTCCCAAGCTATAATTCGTGCAATAACATGCCTAAGACCTATCCACCTTGTATCATGGATTCTTCTATTTTAGGGGCTTCTTAAAGAGGTATAGCGCTTGATTTCCTCATGTATATAGATGGAGAATTGCCTCATTGAAATCATATCACAACTTGTGAAGAATCACTAATATTACTTCTCTTTCACTATGGATGACTTATGTGCCTTCTCTTGGAGATAATGTGGACACTTTCAAATTTTAATGGATGATTTCATGGTGATCATTGATATATCTAGTAAGTTCTCTTCCTAAGTCTATGTTGGTTTATTTCTTGGATGTATTGTAAATGTGTTTATCAAAGTGGTGAAAGTGTATGCTACCTTGTATTTATATTGAGTAAACCTTGTCTTAAAACCCTGGGAAGGTTTGTAGTGGACTACCTTCCATTGTTAATCATTTTGTTGAAGCTTGTTAAAGGACACAAAAATATTTCTAGGGTTTTTAGTGGATCACCCTAGGTGTGTTCTTGTAGGATAATGTCCTAGGGTTTGTAGGGGACCACCCTGTTGTTTTACCCAAGATCCACCTTGATGTCATATTTAAAGGTTGATAGAAGACATAGGATGGATCCTAAGGGTTTGTAGTGGACTACCTTAATTTTCCATTCTAAAGGATAGATACATAGGGTTTGTAGTGGACTACCTTAGGGTTTTGTTCTTAAGTATTTTTTCACCTTTTTCCTCTAATAAAGAGCATTGTTTGACTCCATACTCCCAAGTGAACAAATTGACAATAATATTTCTCCATCGTGGTGAGTCTTGAACCCTAAATTCATACTCTCTTTGTTGTTCCATGGTTAGATTAAGGTTTGTTGCAATGTTCATTCAATTTCCCGCCATAAGGAAGCTTGACATCTCAGGTTTATTGGCAACTTTTACCTTGCTATCATTCATTACATTGTATGTCTAATTTTCATCCCCTCAAGGCTTGATGTCTTGCATTTTAGGACTATTATATGTCATTTTCATTTTCAACAAGTGATTATTATTAAACTCTAGTTTAACTTGTACTAGTTCATCCCTAGTTTCATCAACTTCTAACTCGTTTTAATGGTTGATTTTTTCTATCATTGTAACTTAACATATTGGTGAAGTTTATTGTCTTTCTTCAAGTTTTATAACAACTATAGATTTCTTCTTTATTTGTAGTGTTTGGGGCATCTCCTTGACTTGTTTTGACTTGAAGAATATCATTTATTGACCTAGATACTTCATACATGAAAATCTGGAAACTACTTCATTAAACCACCTTGTTCTTTCCTTGACAATCTTAACCTAGTGGTGGTATCATTGAATGACCAATATAGGAGGTCGTAGACTTGAATTTGTCTTGTTATATGATTCCTTGAGGTTTGTAAGGAAACCTCCCTTGTGTTGGATTTCATCCTTCACTAAAATGAGGGATGTAATTGCTAAGGTGATAGTGGCAAATACTTCCAAAGTTACACTTGTCTTGCATCTTGTGAGAGACTTTACACAAGGGTGCTAGATTTGGTGATAATAGGGAGTATTGACCAAACTAGAATTGGTCAAGTATAATGGTGTTATTAATCGTGATCATCTAACCATTGAACTAATTTATGTGCATTAATTCATGTTTTTAATAAAACCATGTTTTTCTAAGTCCTAAATCTAAAATTTCATGGTCTTCATTTATGTTTCTCTTAGTTACCTTTCAACTAGAAATTTCAATCAAAAAATTCATTTACAAAATATTCAATTGAATAATAATTTAAACAACTTAATCAAATGTAAACAACTTAATAGAAGTGAGAATTAGTAAAATACCTCTAATTCTATCCAATCTAGTAGTCCAACTCCTTAGTAGCTTGTTGAATAGGTCAAGTATTGCCCAAATTGGGATTATTCCTCCTAGACAACTAGCAACGTATCCAATTATCTAGCTCTAGGAAACACATGTTTCTTATCCCTCTATGCTCATGTCTCTAAAAAACTACGTGGAATCCAATATTCTAAAACTCAAGGTTCCCCCATCCTATTCTCCTTGTTCATTTTCTCCTGTTAATCCCCTCTGAAAATAATGCAACCCCTTACCCTTCTCCCAAATATCCCCTTTATTCATTTTCCTCGACCTCCTTCCTAACCTCTCGAAAAGAGTCCTAGGAAGATCAAAATATAATAAAATATTCTCTCAACTACCCAACATCAATAAGCTTTGACATAAAATTTAATCAATTAAATCCAATTTTGGGTAGATCACAAAATATTGTCTTCTACTAAATGAAATCAAATTCTAAATGAAAAGGAATTTCCTGTCTTAGTAAAACAATTTTTTTTTATGAAATGAAAGGAAATTAATCCAAATGAAGGTTAAATTAAAAACATACAATTTTACTTTTTACAACACCCATCATGCAATAATCATTAATAATATTATTTTAATAGCTATTATATTTCAAAATGATACTAGTGTGTGTGTGTGCAAGGTATGCATGCTTTATTAGTGCATACATAGCTTGTGCATGTACTAATCCAATATGAATTGAACATTACACTAATATCATCACAAATGAATTAAGAAATAATTTAAGACACAAAATGAAATAAGTATGGAACTGTTATCCCCTAGCCTAGGGATAACTAAGGAGATTATGTCTCGAGGCCCACAGGTCCTAGATATGGAGTACCAAGAGCCATATTGACTTGAGCCTGGCCTTGGAGGGCCCATATTTCTTCTTCAGCGCCTCCACCTTGTCAGCAACAACATCATCCATCCCATCTGACTGGTCCTTTAGCAGCAGTGGGTCTTTCTCCATGAGGTAATGAGTTCGGGTATCATGGTATGTGTCACTTTGATTCTCAAAAAATTTGAATATGTGCATTTAATTCTTTTTACTTATAACGTGTGCTTGGAACTTATGCCTTTCCACTTGTCCACACCTGGGGGGAATGACATGATGTCCTAGTAAGATGGTTCCCATACGGTTTGAATTTCTACTGGGGGGGTTCATGAAAGGTCATCGCCCGTTCCCACCATACTTACCACTTTTCATCTTTTTCCCTATCATGCATCCCATACACTAGTCCAGGCATTAGGTTTTCCAAGATAGAAAAGGGTTGTACCTTACCTTGTGGGAAGAAGGGGCTAAAGGCCCATAGGGTAAAAATAGCTGGAAGAAGATAAAATCCAAAAGAATGAAAACTTCATATGCTTCTCCCAATGATCCCTGAGAAATCCATAAAAGGATTCTCAACAAGAAACAAAGGGAATCGTAAAAAATAATAAAATCAAGACCTAATTGGAGGATAGGGGGTCTCATCACGAGCTATCCTATTAGGTCCATGGGCATGTAGCAGTATGACACTACCATTCAGGTGGCCACCATGCCAGGGTAGTGCCTCTTGGTGGAATAGCCAATATAAAGGGGGTCTCATCATGAGCTAGCCTTCTCATTTCCATGAAATTATTGTGGGTAACATTGTCACCACTGGTCACCACGCCAGGGCAGTGTCCCCTAACTAGTCTCTTGAAAGAAAAAGAAATAAGATAAAAAGATAAAAGTCATGAATGGGCTTGGAAACATTTGCATCCATGACAAGGTGCAACTCACCCTCTTCAGAGGCACCCACAGGTAATCCATACATTCCTTTGTCATCACTGCACCCATTGCTCATAAATCCCTTACCACCTCACCCACTTACATGGCCTGGATTTGTCTTCACCTAGAAACATCCCACATCCAATGAGCACTATCCCAATAGGACATCTTAGCATCCCCTCCAAAATTGGCTTGTAGAATAACATAACATCTTTGAGCACTTGTCTGGGAAAGGTTGTTTCATGCATATGTTTAAATAACTTGATTATTAGATGTGATTAACATTGTTATGATCCATGTGTCTTATGAGCCCATGGAGGGCGTACTTGTTGTTGTTGCAGGGCCACACCCAAAGGACAGGTACACATGGGGAGATGATTATTTCGGACCTCCATAGGGATAAAATCCCACCAGATGGATGCTGAGACCCCAGCCAGGTGTAGAGACAGATCAAAGGTTTTCAACGGAGATAGAGGAGGATGTTCCACCAGAGACAACTTGGAAGGCCTGGTCCCAGGGGGGTCTTTCCCTTCTCACCATGATGTAGTCCTTGTAATGCCCATTCCTTGACTGATGTGACCCATGACATCACCCAACGTTTTGGACACTTTTGAGGCAGTTGTGTGCCAAGTGGCACATGTGGTTTGATCCAGAGGCCCAAGGAGGCCTAACGTTTTTCTCCTGGAGGCCAATGTTGCCCTAAAAAGGCCTAACACCACCCTAAAATGGCATGTCACATTTTCTTCTTGATTTAGGGTTTTATTATGTCATTTAATATAAAAATTGGACATTACATGTAACTGGCCATGTCATCCTTTTTTACCTAATTCTGGTCATTGAAACTGTATAAGGGTTTTTTCCATTGTATTTTTTATCATCTTTCACTCACACTTGGTGAGGTCTGAAATTTGTGCCCTACTTAGGGTTTATTGGCTGAAATTTTAGGCGCACTTGCTGAAGGAGGCTAATTTTGTAGTATTTTGGCAATTTTCTTGGTGGAAGTGTTCAACTAGGGTTTTGCTTTATGATTCTTGATGTATGTAAGTAAGATTTCTGCAAATCTTATTAATTGAATGGTTATGGTTATGTTTATCTTCCATTTACATTAATATTATGAAATTGTTGTTCTAAAACCCTAAGAAGCCAAGAACATGTTATTGTCCTTGCTTTAAGAGATTTTACCTACTAGATTTTGCCAAGAAGCTGATTTTTGTTGAAGCTTTTGCTAGAGGCCTTGCCATTGCAACACCCTAGCACTTTTTCTTCATCCTAGCTGTCATTTTCTTCATATTTGAACCAAAGAAGGAGGAAAAATACTAGGGCCTAGGGTTACCTACACCTTAGTAGCTATTTTCCCCCTAGGGTTTGGTAGTTGAAGCCTTGGGTTACTAACACTTCAACTATTAATCTCTCTTGTCTTTGTCTCTCCTACTGTCATCCTTTTCCTTCAACATTTTTCGCCACCTAATAGACTCCATTTTCCCTAAAGGCACTAAAATAAGACTTTCTATTGAGTGATTGACCAAAACAACCATCAAAACCTACACCTTAAGCCTTCTAATAATCACTTCTAACATTACAATAGCCTAACCTATTAACTTTATTGTTGTTGTTAATAAAGTAAGATACAACCACATTTTGCAGCATTAAAAGCATCTAAAAGCAATTGAAAATCTTGATTAATGCATTTCCATGCTTCAGACAAAAGCTAGTATTCTGATGTTAATGATTGATTATTCTTGGTCATCTTGAATCTATTTAAGGCACTTATTGTGAAGTCATTGTCTTATAAATATTGTTGCTATAAATTTCTGTTTACTTCACATTTATATCAGCCATTTAATTTTATTGATAAAGTCCATGATTTTATGAAGTACTAACGACAAGTTGTACTTGCAAAAGACATATTTTCTTATTGCTTTGTTCTTGGCAGGTACATCTTGTTATTTCACTACTTCATTGGTTAAAACCCCGAGAATTTCTGATCAATGGTGACTTTTGAGAGGGGACCTTTTAATATATATATTAACCTTACCTTCTCAAATCCCCAGGTCACTGGGGACATCTCCCCTGGGCCTTCAACCCTAAATAGAAAGAGGCATACTATTGAGGTGACAGTGATAGATAACCTCAAGTTACACAAATTTTCTCTCCTTTACCCTTTCCTTTGATCAAAGTACAAATTGTGCGATAACATTTTGGCACCGTTGTCAGGGAACACTGAGTCAATTATCCCCAAAGACGACACTTTTCGGTAAGCCTTTACTCAAAAGTATTTACTTTACAAAGCTTACCTGGAGACTCCACTGAGGGTGATCCTTTCATTCCTTTGATAATTTCAAGAAAATTATCTAGTGACTTCACAAATGATGACCCGTAGTGGACGTCAATACACACTCTCGTCTACTGTTGTAATCCCTATTACCCCTGTAAAACCTCCTAAATGGTATCACATAGAACTCTTTGGCCCTTTGGACTTAACAAACACCCAAGGAGTATTACATGATCTCCCCAAAGAGGTCGATTCCTAGATACCTAAGTTCTCAAAAGAAGTAGGATCTTATGGAAACTCACACTGGGATAAGTTTTATGAGGGATATGAATTTCACCAATCTAGAGAAGAAAACACTGACACCTTCACGAGTATTTTTGCAAGCTCACTCATCGGGAGTGCCAAAGGTTGGATTAATGGTCTCTTGAATGGAAGCATCAAAACCCTTGAAGATCTTGAATGTGCTTTCAAGGACAGGTGGTGTAAAAAATAAAGTATGGCCTCCTTTTACTTTCAATACCTCGAAGTTTGCAAACAAACAGACGAAGACGTTATGGAATTCAATGATAGGGTCAACACTCTAATTAGCAAACTTCAGCCCAATTTTATCCCAAAGAGCGCTATTCTCCAACATTACCTTAACTCCTTTGAAGGAACTTTACAATTTACCCTCAAGGATAGATTACCTACAACCCTAGAAGAAGCTCAAGATGTTGCCTTCCGGATTGAAGAGAATATTAATTTCAGCAATGCCATCCATGAGGTCAAATTTTTGAAGAGTGATGACATCTAGGAGATAAATAAGGAAAGTGTGGGAGGACTAGAGCATGACCTCCTAGAGATTCTAGAGATAGAAAACAATACATTCCATAGGAAATGGAGCACAGGTTTCTCAGACATGAGAGATGCCTTAAATTTTTCAAAACAACATGAACCCTTTGAGGATCTAAGTATCTATGAAAGAATCAATCAATTAGAAAGGTCACTATCACAAATCCAAAATCCACTTTCTATGAGACCTCCTCAAACAATGAAATCTCATGCTCCAACAGAACAAATTTTTCTGAACACTTTGAACCTACAAAATGTTGCAAGACAAGAAAATGATCCTAAACCCTAGTCATGCAAGGGCTCCTATTTTGAACGTTATCACCCAAAGGATACTAATGAGAAACCTAATTTTGTAGATTCCATATTCACCTTATTCACGCCAAGTCAAATCCAAAAAACTCAAGACACGGGGAAGCCTAGGATTGAATACTTTGGCTAAACAAATGAGAACTCAAGGGTAAATCTTGAAGAGCCCCTAGTGTATGTTGGCAATCTACCCCAAAATTTCCCAAAACCTGACAATAATAGGACCAACCTAAGCACTAGTATGGCCTATATCTTACAAAAGTTTAAAAGGATTCGTGAAATATTGGAAATCCCTTCTTTGACAAAGAAAATCCAAGATGACAAGCTATTGTCTGAAGAAACTTCCACGCTATTACAAACTAGTCATCTTGAGAAAAATGACCAAACCCCCTTTCATGGACATATTGACTACAACTCAGTAGATCCATGCTTATTTCAAGGTTGTCCCACTCTTCCCTTGACACAAGAAGACAATATTAGTGAGATAACATGGACTAAGGGAAAAGGTGACCAAAATATTCCTAGCAATCACGAGAACAATATTTCACTATGTAATGACGAGGTGTTGCATTTACACGAAACATACATAAGGGATAGTGCTTTGGTGGGACCCCGCCCCATCGTTCTGGATCAAAAAAGATATAAAAATTTGGGTGATTATCCTGACGATGCATCTGGCATATCTGAATACTTGGATGATTATTATTCTACACAAGAAGATGACTATTTGATAAGGTTTAGAAGGAAAGGATTTGGCTTCATCAAATGGGGAGGGGATGATATCGAAACTAGTGAAACACGTGAGCCAATCAAAGAAATTCTTCTTGTATTTTCCCCTGATTATTTTCCTTTTGCTTCAGAGGAAGACTTCGATCAAATACAATGGACAAAGAAGGAAGAGTATCAACAAATCCTAAGAAAATACAAGGAAAAATAATTTGGGACTGTCAAATTGTTAAAGAAAGAAGAAGATGAAATGTTGATCAATCCATCCCAGCAAGAAGTCTTCACAACAGAACCCCACCCTCCTCCCTCAAGACAATACACCATGGTTGTACAAGAAACAACCAGATTCAAGACCAAGGATTACAAAAAGCGAGATACATTCTGGATGTGGGACACAAAGAAGGGAGAACCTACTAATGTCAAGGGAAGTGCACAATTTTGGCTTGGACCCTTCATACTTGGAAGAAATTCAGTTGATGATGCCTACTATTTGTTTACATTGGAAGGAAGAAGGCGTACATTACCAGTTAGCAGGCACCTCCTCAAACCCCATCAGGGCACAAAGACTTGACTTCTCATGTAATTACAGGTAAGTAGGTAGGAATTTACATCCATTGTATATACCATTTGCATTTCATGCTAGAGTAGTTGTATTTCCATTTGTATATATGCTTTCTTTCATTTTCTGTACTATATATGAGCCGAGGGTGATATCACCACCCCAAATGATTACTAATAATCTTCTGTTGAGACCAAGAAGGTTACAGGTCATGCCAGAGATGTTGAGGTTCTCATGCGCTCTACAGTGAGCACATGTCCTTGAGTTGGAGCCAGATGTTATACCCTAGCCTGGGGATAACTGAGGAGATTATGTCTCAAGGCCCAAAGGTCCTAGACATGGAGTACCAAGAGCCATATTGACTTGATCCTGGCCCTGGAGGGCCCATATTTCTTCTTCAGTGCCTCCACCTTGTCAACAACAACAACGTCCATCCCATCGGCTTGGTCCTTCAGAAATAGTGGGTCTTGCTCCATGAGGTAATGAGTCTTTGTATCATGGTATGTGTCACTCTGATTCTCAAAACATTTGAATATGTGTATTTAATTCTTTTTACTTCTAATGTGTTCTTGGACCTTATGACTTTCCACTTGTCCACACCTGTGGGGAATGACATGATGTCCTAGTAATTTAGTTCCCATAGGGTTTGAGTTGCCACTGGGGGGTTCATGAAATTTCATCGTCCGTTCCCACCATACTTACCACTTTTCATCTTTTTCCCTCTCATCCATCCCATACACTAGTCCCGGTGTTGGTTTTGCCAAGCTAGCAAAGGGTTGTACCTTACCTTGTGGGAAGAAGGGGCTAAAGTCCTAGAGGGTAAAAGTAGTTGGAAAAATATAAAATCCAAAAGAATGAAACCTTCATATGCTTCGCCCAGGGATCCCTGAGAAATCCATAAAAGGCTTCTCAGCAAAAAACATAGGGACCTGTAAAAAATAATAAATCAAGGCCTAGTTGGAGGATAGGGGGTTTCATCACGAGCCGACTTATTAGGTCCATGGGAATGTAGTAGTATGGAACTACCATTCAGTTGGTCACCATGCTAGAGTAGTGCCTCTTGGTGGGATAACCAAGAGAAAGGGGGTCTCATCACGAGCCAACCTTCTCATTTCCGTGAAATGCTTGTGGGTAACATTGTCACCACTAGTCACCACGCCAGGGCAGTGTCCCTTAACTATTCTCTTGAAAGAAAAATCAACAAGATAAAAAGATAAAATTAATGAATGGGCTTGGAAACATTTGCATCCATGACAAGGTGTAACTCACCCTCTTCAGAGGCACCCACATGTAAGCCATACATTCCCCTTTCATCACTGCACCCATTGCTCAAACATCCCTTGCTACCTCACCCACTTACATGACATGGATTTGTCTTCACCCGGAAACATCCCACATCCAATGAGAAGTAGCCCAATATGACATCTTATCATCCCCTCCAAACTTGGCTTGTAGAATAGAATAACGTCTTTGAGAACTTGTCTGGGAAAGGGGGTTTCATGCACATGTTTAAATAACTTTATTATTAGATGTGATTGACATTGCTATGATCCCAGTGAATTATGAGCCCATGGAGGGCGTACTTGTTTTTGTTGCAGGGCCACACCCAACGGAAAGGAACACATGGGGATATGATTAGTTTGGACCTCCATAGGGATAAAATCCCATCAGATGGATGTTGAGACCCCAACAAGGGGTAGAGACAAATTATAGGTTTTCACCGGAGAGAGAGGAGGATGTTCCACTAGAGATAGACTGGAAGGCCTGGTCCCAGGGGGGTCTTTCCCTTCTCACCATGATGTAGGCCTTGGAAGGCCCATGACGTCACCCAAGTGACCCATGACGTCATCGAACTTTTTGGACACTTTGGAGGTAGTTGTGTGCCAAGTGGGACGTGTGGTTTGATCCAGAGGCCCAAGGAGGCCTAGCTTTTTGCTCGTGGAGGCCAACGTTGCCCTCAAAAGGCCTAACATCACCATAAAAGGGCATGATGTCACATTTTCTACTTGGTTTAGGGTTTTATTATGTCATTTAATGTAAAAAATGGACATTACATGTAACTCACCATGTCAACCTTTTTGACCTAATTCTGGTCATTGAAACTGTATAAGTAAGGGTTTTTACCCTTGTATTTTTTTATCATATTTCACTCACACTTGGTGAGGTCTGAAATTTGTGCCCTAGTTAGGGTTTATTGGATGAAATTTTAGGCACACTTGTTGAAGGAGGATAATTTTGGAATATTTTGGCAATTTTCTTGGTGGAAGTGTTCAACTAGGGTTTTGCTTGATGATTCTTGATGTATGTAAGTAAGATTTCTGCAATTCTTCTTAATTGAATGGTTATGGTTATGTTTATCTTTCATTTACATTAAGATTATGAAATTGTTGGTCTAAAACCCTAGGAATCCAAGAACATGCTATTGTCCTTTCTTTAAGAGCTTTTACCTACTATTTTTTGCCAAGAAGATGATTTTTCTTGAAGCTTTTGCTAGAGGCCTTGTCATTGCAACACCCTAGCACTTTTGCTTCATCCTAGTCGCCATTTTCTTCATCTTTGAACTAAATAAGGAGGAAAACTACTAAGGCTTATGGTTACCTACACCTTAGTATATATTTTCCCCCTAGGGCTTGGTAGTTGAAGCCTTGGGTTACCAACACTTCAACTATTAATCTCTCTTGTCTTTAGTTCTCCTGTTATAATCCTTTTCCTTCAACATTTGTTTCCACCTAATAGACTCCATTTTCCCTAAAGGCACTAATCTAAGACTTTCTATTGAGTGATTGAGCAAAACAACCATCAAAACCTACACCTTAAGATTTCTACTAACCACTTCTAACATTATAATAGCCCAACCTGCTAACTTTATTGTTGTTTTTACTAAAGTAAGATACAACCACATTTTGTAGCATTAAAAGCATCTAAAAGCAATTGAAAAGGTTGATTAATGCATTTCCTTACTTGCTTCAAAAAAATGCTAGTATTCTGATGTTAATGATTGATTATTCTTGGTCATTTTGAAGCTATTTAAGGCACTTATTGTGAAGTCATTGTCTTATAAATATTGCTGCTATAAATTTATTTTTACTTCACATTTATGTCAGCCATTGCTTTTATTGATAAAGTATGTGGTTTTATGAAGTATTAATGACAAGTTGTACTTGCAAAAGACATTTTCTTGATGCTCTGTTCCGGGCAGGTACATCTTGATATTTCACTACCCCATTGATTAAAACCCTGGGAGTTTCTGATCAGTGGTGACTTGTGAGAGGGGACCTTTTAATGGATATCTTAACCTTGCCTTCTCAAACCCCCAGATCACTGGGGACGTCTCCCCTAAGTGTTCAAACCTAAATAGAAAGAGGCATCCTATTGAGGTGACAATGATAGGATAACCTCAAGTTACACCAATTTGCTCTCCTTTACCCTTTCCTTTGATAAAAGTACAAATTGTGCAATAACAAGAAGTAAGTTGGCATTTCTAATTTCCAACAACATCCTTAACTACTATGAAACACCCCTCCTCCCTAACCTAGACTTCCATTTTCCACATCCTATCCTTTCGTCTACTGGAATATGCTAGAGCGTCAATTATATTGACCTAACCCCAAATATAACTCATAAGTGTAAGTTTCAACTATATCGACCACACATCCCTAGCAGGAAACCGATAGTCGTCATCACACACTTATGGGAGCATGGTTTAACACATCCCTCCCATGACTCTAGGTTTCAAAAGATAAACAATGAGTAATACCTCCACCCCTCCTAATGGAACAAGGGTCAATACCCTATTAGGATCATATTGAGTTGTTGTTGTGGTTATTAGCCCCAAGTCATCGAATGACCAATTTGGGAAACTGTGCTTTCTATAAAACCTGCACTTTCCCACATATCATAGAAATGTATTGAACCAATAATTAATAGCAAATTAATTCTTCATAGTATACTATTCATATTTTGATATCCATGATATTTGCATCCCTTTAGTATCACAATTATCAACTATCAGTTATCCCATTTAATCTATAGGTTAGTTTACCAAAACAAAACAAAATTCATAACCATAAAACTATGTGTGTGTGTGTGATTGTCATGTTACCCATCCATGAACAAGGTAAACATGTTAATTTATTTATCATGTGCATGGTACCAATTGATTCATTTCAACATATAATTCAAACCGGTATCTATGTACCACAATCCTTCATTAAAATTTGCATGTTGGAAGTAAATCACACAAAGACCATCATTAATAACATAAACAATAAACTTATACATAAATTCTACATATATGTAGGTTCGTATGTCTATATAATATAATTTTATCATTTTAATTTAGTTTAAAAGATAAACAAAGTAATACAAAATAGGTCATAATGCAATTTAGTTGCCAAAGTCAAAATGATGCCCTACATTTAGCAAATTACTAAACATCCAATTAGCAATTATGTTTATAATTAAATATAGTTTTGTTTCAATATTCTAATTACAAGCACATTTCAAAATTCTAATTACAGCCCCCGGGGGGTAGCTCAATTGGCAAGTGCTGTGATATAGCGTGTTATGTACGATGAGGTTTCAAGTTCAAATCCCCCCGACTTACCCGTGCCTGCGGAAGGGGCATACGTATGGCACCTGGAGGTTATAGTGGTAGCGGTCGGAATCGACCCCGTGACCGGCCCAGTTGCCGATTCCGGGTTATAGTGGTAGCAGTCGGAATCGACCCCGTGACCGGCCCAGTTGCTGATTCCGCCAGCATAAATATACCTACAAAGAAAAGCTCTAAGTCTACCTACAAAGAAAATACTATAACTTCTGTAATAAAAAATAAGGAATAACAATTTACAACATTAAAAAAATTAACTAATAAAAAAAATGATTTCATAGTTAATTTAGTAAAATTAGTCTAATTACAAAATTCTAATTAGAAGCATGGATGATTCAAGATTCTAATAATGAGCATGTTGCATGATTAAAAAAAAAACATTTTCATATGGTCCCTCCTATTTAATAAATAAACAAAAAAGAAAGTGGATAAAATAATATTATTTTTATTATTAGTTAAATTTAACAATGAATAAAAAGAAGTCTATCTTTATCTAGAAACAAAAATATTTTTGTTTCTATGAATGAATGAATAGAAGAAGTAATTAAATACATGATTATTTTACTAAAATTAGTCAATATTCAATTAACAAATATTTTCATAATCAGATATATTGATTTTAATTCAAGATTCTAATTATTAGCATATTTCAACATTATAGTCACCAATATAGTGTATGATCTCAACAATCATTTTCATACAAACTTCAATATATCATGATTTTTATGTCAATGAGAATAACCACAAGAAAGTGGTGATTCCTATTAATACAATAATTGATTAGTTTTGATATAAATTGTTAATGAAGATAACTATCTCAACAATTGTTTCCATACAAACTTCAATATACCATGATTTTTATGTCAATAAGAGTAACCACAAGGGAGTGGTGACTCTTACTAATACAATAATTGATTAGTTTTAATATAAACTGTCAATGAAGATAACCACACAAAAAAGTTGGGAATCTTATTAATTGATTATGATAAGAGTATATTTATTGTTCAACATTCTATCCTCTAATTAAATCTAAAAAAAAACTTAATTCCTATAACCAACCCCAAAACAATAATTTCTAAAACATAATTATGAAAAAACTATATCAATAATAAGAAAAGTATTTAATAAGTTACAACCAATTTAAAACTAATTTAGTTAAATATAAAAAAACTTTATAACAAACCGAAAACAAAACCAAAACAATGATTTTTAAAACATAATTATAAAAAATCTTTATTAATCACTAATGGTTAAGAACATGTGTTTCCTCTTAAGATGTTACAGGTTCAAATCTAAAAGGGGGTAGGGTATGTATACCTTCGTAGACTTTACCAATCAAATTGTTGGCCGAAGGGGGGCCCCTTATCCCACAAACAAGAGGGTCTCATACACCAATTTGATGTGTTGGCTTGGCCATGACCTTAAAAATAGATTATTATTATTATTATTATAATAAGACAAGTATTTAATAAACTACAACCAATTAAAACTAATTTAGCTAAAACTAAAAAACTTAATTTTTATAACCAACCTGAACCAAAACCAAAATAATGATTTGCTATATCAATAATAAGAAAAGTATTTAATAAACTTCAACCAATTTAAAACTATTTGACTATTTGTTTTTGGCACATAACCCACTTACCAAGACACGATTATAAAAAAGCTATGCGAATAATCAGGGGAGTCTTTAATATTATACAACAAATTTAGAGCTCAATTTTCTGGACATAAATATCATTACACCATTCCAAGTTCCAAGTTTCATGAAAGAATGCAAAACTCTATATCCAAATAAAATACGCACAGAAATAGAAAATGATTCAACTCACCATAAGCAATACAAAGTAACATGCATGACAGATAATTGATAAACATAGAAATATATGAGGGATTTCATTTATAGAAAAGAAACTGTATTATCCTATTCAAGTTGAATTGTCTATAAGCATTTGCTAAATGGAAGAAACCAATTTTAAATTGAATTGGTGATACAGTAGCATTTTCATCTATAATCATCATGTTTGGTAAACAAATTATTTTCAAGATCTCAAAAAACATAAATATAATAAACATAAAGAAAATTTTGAAGCTTTTCTTCAAATTGATTAATTTAAATTTATAAATTATTAACTAATCTAAATTTATAACTTTAATTTTGGATTGTTTAAAACATAAAGAAGTATTAAAAACAAATTACTTAAAAAAACATAGAGAAAATTTTCAACTTAACTTCTTCAAATTGACTAATCTAAATTTATAATTTTAATTTTAGAAATTTTAGATTTTTTAAACATAAAAAAAGTTTCCAATTTGGATTCTTCAAATTGTCTAATCTAAATTTATAACTTCAATTTTAAATTTTTGTAAACATAAAAAAAGTTTTCAACTTGATCTCTTCAAATTGTCTAATCTAAATCAATAACTTCAATTTTGTTTTTTTGTTGATGTCCTTTAGTACAAGTAACCTGAAGTGGATTGTGACTTTCATAAGTTATCGAGACTTGTTATCTAGGTTTACCACAGATGTCTTCATGTGTACACTTGTTACATTTCTTTTCCTTTGTCCATGTCCACAGTCGTCATGGAGTCCATGCTTAATGACATGGACCTCAAAAATGTAGTGTAGCTCATCTAACAACTTAAAAACACATTTATCTCCTTTTTGCAAGCCATTACTAATAGCAAAGTCTCTCCACCCAGTAGCAAATCCAGAAAATGTCTTCAATGTTATAAACAAAACCTTCCAACTTTCAGATTTCTTTTCACACAAAAGTCTTACTTGAAACGATCTTTTAATCTTTTCTTTCAGCATCCAACGATTAACAAATGCTTTTGGAACACTCTGCAATTTATCAAAAAGAAATCCATTAAATTGTTTCAAACTACTACATAATTTCTGAGTGACCAACAAAAACTACTACATAATTTCTGAGTGACTAACAAAAACTACTACATACCTAATGATGGAAGGATGAGCTTTGAAAGTCACAAAAATACGAACAAAAAGGATGGTAAATGATTAAAGGGAAATAACTTACATGTAAACATATGTTAAGGAGATGATGAAAGGGGAAGAAATATGGACATTGTGAAAAGATGGTAAATGATTAAAGGTAAAGAACTTATATATAAACATAGTTTAAGGAGATGTTGAAAGGATAATAACTTATATGTGAATATAGTTTAAAGTGTAAATGGAGAAGTTTAATAGTATTATCATTTTAAATTTATTATATATCTCTTAAGAAGAGATTGATTAGATCAAAATCCTTGTGAGCAATAAAATCATATAATAAATTGTGTAAATAAAAGGTGGTATAGAGGATTAAATCTTTTTAATAAAATATTCACTAAAAATAATTGTATATTAAATTGTGTAAATAAGAGGTGGTATTAAACAATATATTAGTATAGAGAAAATAAACATATTTTTCTAGGTAATGTATTTTCCTAAAAAAATATACTAGGCACTTCTCATTCTAAGGATGGTACTTTTTGTAAAAACTAAAAACTTTGTCATATTACTTACAAAAATAAAACTTGAATGAAGAAGATAACACTTCATTACATAACCACTTAAGCTAAATCCAATTTACATTATGTTACTTAGGCTAAACCCAATTTACATTATGTTACTTAGGCTAAACCCAATTTACATTATAATAAACATAATAGTAGAGTCTTTAAATAAGAGGTGATATTTAAATGGAGAGAATAACACTCCATCACACAATCACTCAAATTAAACCCAATTGAAATTGTAATAAATATAAGATGGACGTTATGATTTCTCTAAATAAAAAATAATACAGAATAATAATAAATATTGACAATGTAAAAAAAAAAGTTTAAAAACAACTATCCTAATTATCATTAAATGATCAAAATTATATAATAAATTCTATAAATTAGAGGTATATGTAAATAAGTAGTGATAAATATGGACATTGTAAAATATCCTTTAAAAAGAGATAATCATTAAATCATCATTACATGTGACATACTTTAAGGTATAAAGGAAAACTTTTAATCTTGATACACCATGGTAAAAAGAAACAAAATGACCATGTCATGGTAATACACCATATCCACTTTATTATAGCAATAAAATATTATTAGTTTGATGCCAATAATTACAATCATGTCCACTTGTTACTCTAGCAAAACTCAACTCTTACTAGTTGTTCACGTGTTCCTATACTAATATTTTTTTATTAGTTTGATGTCAATAATCATATTTATTCATAACATGGCATTAGGAATATAAATCAATCCTATTAAATGCTAAGATTCTATATAAATCTTAGTTTAATGTCAATACATTTATTCATAACATGGCATTAGGAATATAAATCAATCCTATTAAATGCTAAGATTCTATATAAACCTTAGTTTAATGTCAATAATCATATTTATTCATAACATGTCATTATGGATATTAATCAATCCTATTAAGTGCTAAGCTTCCACAATTTGATCGACGACTTTGTAATCCCAAACTATGTGCTTTTTGACTTTGTAATCCCAAACCATGTGCTTTTTTAATTTAAATTGAGAAAATGTATGGTATACCATTCTAATAACAATCTTTTTCAAATTAAAAGACTTTTTAAAACTTTGTTCTTATAAGTTCAATTAAGCAATTAAAGAATCTATTGAATTCTTCAATTTTTATTATGGAGAATGAAGTTTATGTTACTAAAGAACTTAATTTAACAATAAACAACATAAGTTTGCAACAATTGGTTTTTAAAACATATATATTTAGATTCTTGAAATCAAATAATCGATGTTTTTTTTTTAATTTTTTTGTTTTAGAGCATTGAGATCATGAAAAATTGTCTTGAAATCAAGTAAATCCATGTTTTTTTGGGGTTGAAAATCATTTTTTTTTTAGAGCAATGAGATTGTGAGAAAATGTTGTGCATGGGTAACTTGTAGAATCTCTCTCTATATAGAGACATGATAAGTTGCCAAGGTACATGGGTAGCCACACTTCTTAAAAAAGGGATGAAAATCGGTTAGGGATATACATATAAAATTTATGATGACGATACAAAATTTGATGATGATGATGATGTCTAAAGTTTGGAGAGATTTCACACGTAATCCAACATATGAGATATCAATTAGATTATTTTTATAGAGAAAGTCATTAATGTATTAATCGTGTCCCATCAAAACTTCAGGGGTGAAGAAGAGGGATTGATATTAGAAAAATGAATAACACACAATCAATCATCACTTCCCACACTTGCACCTAATAACTAGAATTCCCAAAAATATCACCCATCCCAAGGCTACAACATGTTTAACCATGTAGATTTTAATCATAGTCAAACCCACTTTTCTTAGATTTACAAAACCTTAGCAAGTATTGTGTCGTTGAATATTCATTTAGACCTCCTTTGGATCTTTTATTTAAACTTTGTTGGGTCTCCTTGATCCAACATATGAGATATTATTTTTCAAATTATTTGCATAAAATACATTAATGCATGACCCGTGTCCCATGAGAAATAATGAGAATCATCAAATGATCAAATTCTCAAGAAAAATTCAATAAAAAGAATAATTAAGCCAACACACATTGTCTTTCATATAGTAGATGAAATAATTTCAAGCGAGAACTAAAAATGAATAATGGGAAATTCCTAAGAATTTATTTGAGAAGCCTATTGAGACCAAGATTTTTTTATCTTAAAGGGAAATTGCAAAACTTGAAAATGTCAAAGGATCAAGATATCACATAAGTATTTCCTTAAAGACAAAATGAGAACTAGAAATGAAAAATGAGAAATTATTAAGAACTTATTTGAAACACCTAGTAATACAAATATTTGCATCTTATAGGAAAATTGCAAACCATGAAAATGGAAAAGGATCAAGATGTCACAAAACACAATATGAAGTTGAAGGAAATTAGGAATCAACTTGTGGCAAAGGGATAGAAGCTTGAAGGAAAATAACTTGTTGAAATCACATTCAATAGTTTGCCAACAACATTTCAATCATTTATAACCTCTTTGGAAGTGGTTAACAATATCCACACTTTAACAGTGAAGGTTTGAACCAAGATTTTACATCTTAAAGGGAAATTGCAAAACCAAACACATTGAGATATTTCCTTAAAGACAAAGTGTGAACTAGAAATGAATAATGAGAAATCATTAAGAACTTATTTGAGACACCTACTAAGACAAATATTTTGCATCTTAAAGGAAAATTATAAAACTTGAAAATGAAAGAGGATGAATATGTCATGAAACACACTATGAAGTTAAAGGAAATTAGGAATCAACTTATGGCAATGGGAGAGAAGCTTGAAGGAAAATAACATGTTGAAATCACATTCAATAGTTTTCCAACAACATTTCAATGCTTTATAATCCTTTATAACCTCATTGGAAGTGGCTAACAAGATTGACACTTTAACATTTGAAGGTTTGAATGGATTGTTAATACAAGAAGAACAATTGACAAAGAGGAGCTAGGAGGTTCAAGTTAAAATGAGAAGGATCTTATCTCAAAGGGAAATTTAAAGGCAAGTAGGTGTCAAAGAAAATATGATGCACAAACTAAGCAAGGGGAAAGACAAAGTAAGAACAAGAAAGAGCAACAAAAGTCAAAAGGGAATTGTCACTATTGTGGTAAACAAACATGTTACATAAATCACTCTTGGAAGAAATAAAAGTATATGTAAAATACACCAGACATATGGACAAACAATGTGGAAAATCATCAACTAAGAAAAGGAAATCTCTTTCTCAGTTCTTTTTCTCCACAAGAAGCTTCAAAAGAATCTGAGTGCATTGCCTCATGAGCAAGTCCATGCCCTTTAATAAGCAATACTTCAAAACTTTTAAGAAGGAAAAATCTATCAAGAAGATTGATACCTGGAGATGCCTCTTCCGATACCATTCAAGGAGTAGGTGTGGAGCCTATGAATCTAAATAATCTTGAAGTTGAGACTCAAGAACATGAAAGAAGTGTTATTTTTGCTAGGTCTAAAGAAAAATCACCTTTCTCTAAGTCACATAACACAAAAAAATTATAAGGTTGAGTTCAACAAAGACATTCTTGACTACTTGGACATGTTGAATCAAGTGATTTCTTTAGGTACAGTGGAAGGAGAAATCTAGAAATTTGAGGGTGGGGGTGGGGGTAATATAATAGAAATTTGATGTAGGTAGTACTGGAATCAGGATCCTGTTTCAAATCTGTATACTAAAATTCAACAATGGCACTTAAGGTTTGGATACACAAATCATCAAATTTTTATTTTGATGGTTGCATTCGACATGGTTCATGGATTGTCCAAATCCATGGAAATTAAAGTGTTTGTGAGGGATGCTTGCATGGAAAAATTGGAAATATAAGAAGTAACTTCAATTGGTGCATAGTGATTTCATTGGTCTCTGCTACCCTCGAACATGTATGGGAAACTAGAGGATATTTTCTTTTCACTTGTGATTCTTATCACTATTAGCGGATAAGCCAGCCAAAAGTGTGACCATTTTGTATTCGTGTATTGTATTGGGTCATGCTCATATGATCTATGTAAAATTGTTTTACCTAGGTGGTATCTCCAAACCCTTTGTAGTTCATCATGGTCTGTCCTCTTAGTTCCCATTTTCAAGATAGTCCTTTCTCTTATGACCTTATTTGAATATCCCTTGGTGGCATTAATTTGGCACCATGTTGGTCATTTATATCTTAGGTAGGTATGTGAGGGTCTTGAGATGGATCTGTTAAGACATGATCTAGGAGAATCTCTAGTCTCTCTCACTAATTTCTATATAAAAGTGTTGATCGTGTTGTAAAGGTTGTCACACCTATGGAAGAAAAATTATCTTATGAATAAGCATGAACCCCCTCTTATGTATTTGGTGCACTTTGACCATGGATTATTGGAGATGATTCTGTATTTTCTCATGCATTTTCACATTTCCTGAGGTAGTTTCATAGTTCTCAAGGTAGTACACATATCCCAAGTCACTGGTCACATCATTCGAGGTACTTTGGGAATATTTTCACATGCATGGATATCCTCTCAACATGACACATTGAATATCCTTTAAGGCCAGTTTATTTTATCACTTCTTGAGATATTTTTCACTTGAGTAGAGGGTTCACCCCTTTGTAGGACGTACTAGCCATTTGAGCACATGTGGCTTTATTTTGATTTGGAGAGGGTCATTCCATCATTTGTGGAGGTCACTTGCATGATATGAGGATGTAATCTTACCTTGGAGACCTTTTGCTTGGAATTTGGAGCTTTAATGGAGGAGATGTCCTCTCTTTTGGAATTTATTTACCTCACACATGTGGACATCCCTTGATTTGAGGATAGAAGTTTTCTTATTTTGGATATTTCTTCATTGGAGGAGTACCTTACCATGATTTGAGGGTCTCTACTTGCATTTTTGAGAGAGGTTGTGGCCTATTGATCCTAGTTTACCTCACTTTACTTGGACAATCTCCTCTCTTGGAGGGTTTTATGTACATTTGGCATATTTTACTTGTAGATTGACTTAGTCTCCTTTACTTTGTGGATGATAAATCAACTTTTGTAATTTTTATATTGAGAGAGTTGTTACATTCCTCATCTATAAAAATGAAGTCAACTCTTATTAATTTATTTCTAGAACTTGTGAATAAAAATCTGTCTACTTTATGGATTATTCTATGGATGGCTAGATAGAGTTCTCTCTTGGAATTATGTCTTGTGAATTATTTGCAAATTGATGGATGTTCATGGATCAACGATTTTTATGAATATATTTTATGAGTAAGTGGTCTCTTTGAATATTTGTGGTATTTTATTTTGAATTGATGCAAGTGTGGTTGTGCTTCTCTAGTATTGGTGGTGCAATCTCTTTCTCTCTTCTTGATAGGTCCCTTCTCAAATCCATTGGAGTTTTTCTAGTGAAGGATCTTCCCCTTGAATCATATTGAAGCTTGTAAGGTGCTAGTAGGTTTTTTATGGTTTGTAGTGGACAACCCTAACTATCACCCTAGGTTCACTTACATTTTCTCAAGAGGAGCCTTAGTTAATCCCATATGTCAAAAATTTCAAGTAGGCACTGTTATCCCCGATATCTAGGGATAACTAGGAGATCATGTCTCGAGGCC
>CBVK0102477088.1:0-10337 GCA_900067695.1 Picea abies
GCTGACGTCATACTCTTTATTCTTGGCTAATACCTGCAACGTTGTGACATTTGATAGCTCTATTGATTGACATTGAGTTGATAATTGTATCCCTAAGCTAATCTAACAAAACGTTTTACTCAATTGTCCTATTGATATAAGTAAGACGTCACCGCATTGCAGAAACATTATATAGTGACGTGGCAATATTATATACGAGCCTGATTTTGACATATTTAATGCATTATTAATATGATACATGGTCTTATATTGAACATTGAATGCCTATTATCTCTTATGCCTTGTTGAAGAAGTATTTAACTTATTTATCTTGGTCTAGCAATCATTGACTTCGTCAACAATTGCATTTAATCATTAGCTCATATGTACATCTATTGAAGATAGTCATCGATTTTATGAAGTACTAACCCACTGCAAGCACGTTCTAGTCTTTCTTTGTTTTGTCTCGCAAACAGGTGCATCATCAGTGGAATTCATCCTTTGACTATCTCTTCTTGGGCAGCAATCTGTGGAAGGGGTACCCTTGACTTAGTCTTTTATCCTTCAAGCCCTTCTCTAATCCCAGATTGCCTTAGGGACGTCTCCCTTGGACTTGCCCTCCTAAATAGAANNGGGTGGGGAAGCTCCTGTTACGCCGGTTTCAAGCCCTAACTCAAGCTTTTGACCTTTCCTACAAACCGTGCGATAACAGGCACTAGTCTATTCTTGTCTAGTCAATCATAAATTCAAAATTACAAAATTTTACTTTTTTGTTTTAGGGTAAATATGAGTTTTTGTATCTTGTATAAACAATTCCAACCATAAAAATCCTAAACGTCTTAGCTATTTCGCATGTGTTTAACTTGTAAAATCATCTAACTTGCAAATTTTTCTTTGCTAGTTTATATTTATGAATTTCTAGAGTAAAAATACTTGGTTTTATTGGCTTTAATACCCCCTTAAATTTTCAGATTCAACAAGTTTCATTAATTCTAGGTTTACTTGTTGTTTTAGACTTACAAATCACTCATGTAAAATATGTTTAAGTGGTTGAACATGCTTCTATTTATTACTTGTTTATTGATGCAATTTATTCAACTTTCAAGCAAGTTTTATAACAGTCTTTGGTGATTTTCATATCTAGATTGTCTTGGGATTAATTTTCAATGGATATTCACTTAATAAACCCCCTAAAACAACCCTAAAGAGTGGAAAACTGAAATCTATAATTTACCTTGAATAACCAACTTAATAATCAACTCACATATCATGATAAGTTGGTGGTAATTTGGGTAATAATATAGGTGACCTTAGCCTTGACTTGTCTTTCCTTTGGAACTCTAGGTGCTACTAGGGAAGCCTCCCTTGTGTTGGATTTTTCATTCACTAAAAATAGGGAAGTAATTGTCTAGGTGACAGTGGCAACACTTCCATGTTACACTCGTCTTTGAACATTTGTGAGGGATTTGCACTGGGGTGCAAGATTGTGTGATAACATTTTTGCATCGTTGTCAGGGAGAAACAAGTCATTTTCCTTGGTAATCCAAATTCTATGCTTCAAATTTTTTAATGAGTGGAAAACAAAGCCTTGTCTAAGTTTACTCATTTAGAAACTCCATAGGAAGAAAACCCAAGTGTTGGATATGCTAACCCAAGTGTTGGATATGCTACAAGAAGTTTCAACCAAATACTTTTTAGTAGATACATTGATCTTGTGAAAGTATATAGTATGATAATCCAAAGGAATTATCATGCTTCAAAATATAATATTGAAATCCTAAAGGACATAAGAACCCTTTTCACTAATACTTCAAGAGTAATTTTCATGGCCACTCAACCGTGGGTTACAAATTCCTACAAGGCCTTGGATATGTTTAGGATTCAAGGGTACCCACATAATTTTCCTAACAGGTTTGGCAAGTGGTTACTTGTTACCTCTCTAGGAGGTACCCTTGATTTTTTCACTTGGCTACACCATTGTAAGCCTAAGGATGCAAGTTAAATCCATGTAAACCATAGTGTATGATTTTTGTAGTGGACTTCCAGACTTAGTACGATCATACTCAGTCCCATTATTTCCCTGTTCCACTATCTCTCATCTTGGATAGGATTGGAGTTTGTGGCATGGATCTATTGGGACATATGATTGTGTGAAGCCACGGGTCTTATGTAGGGGTGATTGCAGTTTGTGGGGCCTAGTATGGCCCATGTCATGCACACCTATGTCTTCCCACGCCATTATNNNCTAGTATGGCCCATGTCATGCACACCTATGTCTTCCCACGCCATTATCTTATATTGAGTCTATAGGAATCGCTTGAAAATGATGCACTATCATTTTTTTATCAAACATGGTAGTCTCACAAAGTTTCATTATTGCATGTCTTTTGAGGCAGTGGTCCCTGAGGAAAAAATACAACATGGGTTCAAAATGAACAAGAAAAATTGACAAGAAAAACCCATATGGAAAAATTGTGATTGGTGAAATACTACAGGGGTTTTCACCATTACACTATGCAATACACCCAGGAGATAGAAAATACAACATGGGTTCAAAATTAACAGAAAAAAATCATGAGCAAGAGCCATGTCACAAAACCCTGATTGGTGGAATATTGAGGGAGATAACTTCCCCAAAGGAAAAGCATCCCACTTATTCTACAAAATCGTGGGGCACATGTTTCAAATTCAAATGGTCAAGGAATGGAATGTTGGGGGTATTCTATCATTGGAATAATTTTGGCAAGTCAAAGATTCATTTTCCACATGCAAAATAATTAATTGTATTCAAAGATGCTCTATTTCCAAGCATCCACATGCAAAATAATTAATTGTATTCAAAGATGCTCTATTTCCAAGCAAAGTGGTTAATTTAACCACTAAATGACCAAATCATCCTCTTTTGGGACAAATCACAACTACTTATTAATTGATTTGACAAGTCAAGCTATTCATTGGGAGAATCTTGACCAAATGTGGACAAAATATAGTCGTTATGCTCATTTCTCAGGGGGAAATTGTCGCTAAGTTTATTTCCTCCACCAAATCAATTAGTCAAGTATTCTAAAAATGGGATTTATCCCATTTTGACCATGGAATAATGTAATAAAAAATATTATCAAATGGTTTAGCCTCCAACCAATTGTGGATGAGAAAACCAAGAAAAATATTTTTTATGAGGGAGTTAGAAACTAGCCGTTACAAATTTAACTATATAAGGCTAGCTACTCCTATCATTTTTTGTTATTGAAAATTTGTGATACCATAATGTCATTTTTCATCACTCAATTATCTTGTGTCAGTGTGGATTATATACTTTAATGTTTTCTTTTCTTGGTCTTGGATATATTTAATTGTGCTTGACAGGGGTTCCTTGGGATAATCGCAAGAGATAACCAATCTATCCATTGAGGGGCTACATAGTCACGTGGAAGAGAGGAGATAGGCCTTCATATCCTTACTCTCTTTGTAGGATCCAAGGGTAATACATGCAAGTTGTTGGACCAAATCCTTTAGGAGTAGCTTCAACCAAGTGGTATATTATCTCTTCGACCCTAGTTGATTGGTTGTCTTAGAGACCATCCTATAGAGGACCTCTCCTAGCAAAATTAGAGGAACCCATTTATCGATAAAGTTCTAGCATTGGGGGCAATAGTGATTCCACTCCAAACCCAATTATCTAGAAATCTATCCGAGCAATCTTAAGCTCATGGGGTCAAAATTGCACAAACTCAGAGAAATCTTAAGATAAGAGGTAAAGGTAAAAAGATATATCTCTCAATTTCTTCAACCATTTTATCTAAATATTTTCAATCATATTTTATTATAAAAATACAAAAACAAAATCATACTATAACTTTGTTATTAATTTTTATCTCTTGTAAGCTAGTAGATCTTGGGGTTTTTTCCACTTGGGATTCTTCCCTACCCCTAGATACATATTTCCTTGTGTTTTGTGATTCATTAAACATCTATTGCAAGGGATTACTTGAGAATAAGTGTGTATATTTGTATTAAAACAACAAGCAAAACCTTTAGATCTACACTTGGTGGACACATTGAAGGGGTACATTTTGTAAGTTTTATCATCCTAAAATATTCTATTTCAATTCCATATCTAATTTACAAATTATATCTTTCTTTTTGTTATAATAGAGAGTAACTACATCCCTACAATTGATTTTATTGATTGTAGCAAATTTTGGGTTTTGACCTTAGGGGGGATTGAATCCCAATTCTGCAAACGTCATTTCCAGCTTGATGGAAATTAACTTTACAGCATATCAAAAGGCTTTATGTCCTAATAAAAACTTACACTTTGTTTCCCTACCCTTATTTCCCATATATCTAGTGATCTAGTGTGTTTTTTCAGTTGTGGGAGGCCCAAAGAGGTCATTTTCCTTGTTGGTTTCTACGTTTTGATTTATTTTGAAGGTATGAAATAATAGTAAATAAAATAACTCTCTCATTTCCATCCACTTTAATCAAGGTACTCACTCACAAAATCGTTTGGAAAGTGGTAAGGACATATACCCCTCTCTCACACATTTTATTTGGTCATTATCCTTGAGTTTGAGGGTAAGTTAGCTTGTTGTTTGGTATTTTTTTTTCTGTAATATATTTTATTTTAGAAAGCACATAAATAATTAACTCCTACCTTCACCTAGTATACATATTTTATGCACTTCTCTTAATATTTTTGAGGTGAAGTGTTACTTAGTGGGAAGCCTCCCAAAGCCTCTTAGCATAGGAGTTTGGCTTGAATAGGGAAATGATAGGTGTTGTGGTGACATTGGGAACCTATCCCCTATGTTTCTACCATATCATTCTAAGAACTTTTAGGACTTATAGTTTTTGAGGTAATAGTTACCTAAGTTTTTAGGAAACAATGTCATCACAACCGAAGATCACATAACTTGATTTTACAAAGCCATTGGTGTGCATAATGTCCCAAATGAACATGAGGATGTGGCTATGAAACTCTTTTCAATATCCTTGGAATATAATTTCAGGTTTTGGTACAATATTTTTCCTACTAACAACATTAGAACTTGGAATTATTTCCATGAGGCTTTTATGAAAACAAGGGCAATAAGAAAGGATGGTAGATTGATGCTAACCCAACTCCATTGGATAAAAAGGAAGGATAATGAAACTATAAGGGAGTTTGATGAGAGGTTTAGAATCTTGATAAAACAAATTCCTAATGATATTAAGCCAATATATGGTGCTATTCCCCTACAATACACCAATTCTTTTGATGGAAAATTTGGTTTCATGTTAAGAGATAAATTTCCAAATACCCTAGAGGAAGCTCAAGAGCGGGCTAGTAAAATTGAAGAAAATATGTTGACCTCCAAGGTAGAGTCTTTTAGTGTGCCTAATGCTAGGGTAGAGGCTAATCCTAGGGATATGAAAAATTTCGACCCTTCCCAAGACCTTATAATGTCTCTAGCTCAAAATTTTGACAAAGTGACAACTTAAATTATGAAAATTCAAGTCAACCCAGAGGAAATCAGGGGTGGAATAGAAATAGACCTCCTCCTGAGAAAAGAATGCCTAACCCCCTTGTCCCTTATGATATGATTAATCAAGTATGATCCCTTCTAATATGATTATTCAAGATCGAATACTATGGTTCTTTCCTTGCAATGAGTCACATAGAGAATGGGAATTCCCTTGAAATCAAGATGATGAGGAAGACGGAGATTTTAGTGGCCCTGAGAATATGAAATTTATTGAATATTTGGATCCCATTATACTATACCTCATAAGTCTTATACAAACAAAGATGAGTGAATGGAACATGTAAAACATAAACGTTTTGAGGCGGCTAGGTTGGAAAGGTTACAAATTTTGAATTAAATGGATGAAGAATATAATAACAATCTCAGGAAATAAAAATACCTTTAATACACTAGAAGAAAGAAGGCACCTGAGACTTCACAATATGTCTCATCAAGAAAGAATTGGACAATATTCCCTTTTCCTTTGAATATTGATCCAACAACAACATCAACATTGAACAAGAATGTTGTTGTCCATTTAAATGTTGATGTGACAAATGTCTCGACTAAAGTCATGGTTCTTGTTTCTCTTTCAGAACTAATCAAAATTCCTTCCTAGATGAAGAAACTAAAAAAGTTTCTAAATGTTGAAGAAACACCTTTCTTTATCACATTGGTTGTGAACAACCTCCTTCTCTATAAATCTATGTTAGATTACAGGGCTTACACCAATGTGATTTCTTTAAAGTTCATTGACTAGTTGGGATTGAAAACCATAAGAACTTATATGAATGTGTGTGGAATAGATTTAAGATAAATCAAGGTTTGTGGTATAATTAAGGAATTGAAGGTTTCTCTAACTATGTATCCATATATCTCCTAGTCAATGGATGTTGTATTCATAGATGTTCCTGATGCATGGGGAATTTTTTTGTCTAGAAAGTGGGATGCAAATTTGGGAGGTAGCGTTCAAATGGAATTATCTTATGAAATCATCCCAACCTATGAAGGAACTTTTGTCACTCTTTATAGGAAGCCAGTTATGAGATATTGAGTAGAAGATCCTAAGGACCCTATGAATGAGTTAATGAGGAATTTGGAAACTTGTGTGTCTTTGTGAATATAGTAGTGCCAAAGAAGGAAGATAACCATGATGGTGTTTTTTTGGCACAAGCCTATTTTGGGAGGAAAATCTATTTTGGGAAGAAAGTCTATTTTGGGCGCAAGCCTATTTTTGGAGAGAAATATCTATTTTGGAGCATGCACAATAGGTGGAAGAAAATAAACATGTAGAAAATGAAGGAAAAGTAGCATGCAAGAGGAAAAGTAGAGTGGCATGCATGAAGATAGACCTAACCATGTTAGGGTTAGGGTTTTTGACAAAATTGTAATGTCTATAAGCCAATAGATTAGTATAAATAAAGACATAGGAGGTATAGGTTGGGGGTTCGTTGGTTGTTGATTAGGTTTTGGTTGTTATTATTGTGGTTGAGTCGAATAAGCTAGTTTTTTAGGGTTATTTCACAAGCTGTGGAGCCTGGTATGATCTAGTTTGCCTCACAGAGGGTATGCACTCTCCTTCTGATTCTAATGTTGAAGATGTAATGCGCATATTTTGCAGAAGAATGAATAAAAGAGAAGAAGAGATATGTATTTGTGGATGTAGCCCCAGGAGGGGGTGAACCATGGTAAATACATTGTGTTAATGTGTCTGAATAATTGTTTGGATGTTATGATATGTATCAGTTAAAGAATGAATGGTTAAATATGATTATAACAACATGCATGCATAGTTATATGAATGAATGATTCCTAGAAGTAGATGAATGAATAATAATGTTAATACATGAGAAAATAATCAAAACATAGTCCCCATCCCTTCATATATTGCAAACACTTGAGTATTGTAGTCCCCCATAAAGCTATCTCGGGTGAGACTGTGTTGTGCACTCTGTGCACAGTGTTTCCTTTTGGTTTACCAGGAGGGATGATAGTTTTGAGGGTTTTGTTAGAAACCTATTGAGATCAAAATATGGGTCAGCCCAAGTGTCTAACAAATCATTATGTTGCCGGCTGGAATTGCACATGATTCAGTGGAAGGGATCTGTGGAAGAAAATCATGTAGGATGAAAGCATAACAGGGAATGTTCAGGCCATGGAATTCAGTGAAGGAAGAGATTGAGAAATGGTTGAGGATAAAGGAACTCGAGTTTGCACAGAAGGAAAATAGAAAACCTAAGTTTACACTGCACAAATGGCTCGACAAATATGTGTTTAGAGACTTTCATGAAGTATTTTTCTATGATTTCCTGCATCTGTTACATGAGTGCCTATTGAGGTTGAAGGAAAACCATCCTACGAATCATATCAGACATCTAGAGTGGCATCTGGTGGAGATTGCGTAGTTGTAGCGAGTTAATAATAAATTTACATTTGCAATAGATTTTTGGTTAGACTTTATTATTGTAGGGGTTTTCACTGAATTTGCAGTTGATAACGTGAAGTCGTACACTGATGCAGAGCAGGATTTTCTGCAGGGCCCAGAGATAGGTACATCAGATCATTATATACTTCTATCAAGATTTTATTATATGACAAAGGTGTGATGACCATGGAATGAGACAACTAAAATTCCCTGCGCGCATGGGGAAACAGGGGGATCATTGATAGGAGTTTGAGAGATGGACAAGGAGATGGATAAGAGGAATAAAAAGGAGGCCATGGACCTAATCATGATGGATGAGGAGTAGACAAAGAAGATAATGGAAAAAACTGGAAAGATGCGCAACGGTAGACCTTACCAATATAAGATGAATAACAAAAAGAGGGCCATAGTCGACAGATAAGGCCTGGTGAGAGATGAAGAAGAGGTAGAGGATCTTTGGGTTGTGGATTAAATTGAGGAAATCCTATGCACAACATATGAAAGGAAAACAAGAGGTCTAGGGTTAGGAACAAAAGGAAAAACTCGAGTCCAGATTACAGTCAGTGTGGAACCTACAACCCCATGTGCGACTAATACACCTGAAAGAACACCAATGTTTAGACAACCGAATTTTAGTGGAATAGGAGAAACGTGTCAAGTTTACAATCAAGGACAACCAACTAGGGAGCAAGTTCATGAAGTAACAATCAATTATCTACATTGCGCAAAGGAAGTAATTCGACACAGTTCAAACTGGCAGGACTACATTCCACCATCATATTACCAGAGTTTCGGGGTGAGGCTTCAGAGGACCCTGAAAAACATCTATTTATCTGTGAAAAGATTTGGAAAGCAAAGAAGATCACAAACAAGGATATAAAACACGTGGAGTTAGCTATGACACTCAGAAACCACGGGTTGTACTGGTAAATGAGCCTTTATGTAAACAATCAACAAGGAGTACCAATGACTATTTCAGAGGTGAAAAAGATACTTGTAAACAAGTTTCATAAGTCAAGATCAGAAGACCAGTACATGAATGAAATGGTCAAAATGAAGAAGAAACCAGGTGAGTCTGTCTGGGGTATTGATCAAAGGTTCAAACATTTGAAAGGTAAGTTGAAGTAGTTTATTAATAACATGCAACATAGGCAGTTATTTGTCAACTCACTATTACCACTCTTGAAGTATCATTTGAGACAATAGATTTTCCAAACTTAGGAAGAGGCCCTGTAAACATCCCTACAGCTGGATGAAAATCAGTATCAACAGAAAAATCCAACAATAGAGGAGTTGAAAGAGGATCTGAAGATTCTAACATTTCAATTGAACCAGAATATTAAGGGAAAAGAGAAGAGAGAAGTTGCTTGTTTTATGTTATGCAAGATAGAAGGATATCATAAGAATGAATGTACAAACTTTGCGGAGTACTTGGAAGCAGGGGTTCCAAACCCCTTGCCAACAAGAGGACCATGGTGCGAGATTTGTAAGACACATGGGCATGATCCATATCATTTTCCAATGATGCAGAAGTATAAGACAGTGAAAAAAATTTCATACTGCAATTTTTGCAAATCAGTGGGTCGTGATGATAAGGAATGTAGAATGTTGGAATTGATGAGAGAAAGAACTTCAAACACTTACATGGTACAAGAAGAGATGATGACAGCACAAACTGCACCATATTTCAACAATATGCCACCACAATTCAATCCTGCATAGCCACAGTACAACAATGTGCAACCGCATTATAATCCCATGCAGTATAACTAGGTACCCCAATACAATGCATCACAACAAGATAGAGGTGGATTTAGAGGTGGAGTTCGAGGATGAGGAGGATTTGGATGAAGTAGAGGGCTAGTAGTATTCCACAACTTCCAACAACCAGGACATTATGCAAGATAATTTCCACTTCCACCTATGACATGCATGTATTTCTGCACAACAAACCATGAAACAAAAGACTTCCCAACGCTATTGGGAAAAATTTAGGAAAAAAGGAACCAAAACAATCAGAATGTCTAGTTGATTTCTGCAAAATTCAGGGATGATGGAAAGAATATCAACGTAGTTACTCAAGGAGGAGCCAAGGCAAGAGATGATGCAGCAAAACATGATCCATCTCAACACCAATGATTCAAAAAGAATATTGAACCACATAAACATTTTGGTGCATAGAAAGAAAATGAAACATTTAAGGAAGCCTGATAGGAGATCCTCAAGGAGAATATTGCATCTACATCAATTATGAAACAAACTCAGGATCCACCTATGTACGAGATGCCATTTTCAATGGATCACACTAGCAAAGGAAAACCTTTAGAGCAAGTAAGTAACATAAATACTTTTTTTCAATCCTGGGTTAAGTTATTAAATGATCCATCATCCATTAAGGTCTTATAGAATTTGCTAGAAATATGCAA
>CBVK0102477165.1:0-13027 GCA_900067695.1 Picea abies
ATGCATACGTTATTTCAATTTTTCCTCCAGGGTTGATGATGATTCCCCTTGAAACTACCACCCCTAGATTTCCTTTAGAGGCTCCATAAAAAATAATAAGGTGGGACTCATGTGAGGATTCCTATCATTGAAATTCTTGAGCACTTAGTCGAAGTTGCCATGATGATTTAGAATTGGACTTATCACTAAATGGGCTTGAAATATGGGGTGAAAGGTGAAATTGGTGTATCCAATCTTTTTCAACCTCATCCAAGCATTGACTCCTATAGAATTGCCTTAACCTAGAATTGAAATATTCTAGTAATAAACCTTTTTCCTCTACAAATACAATGTTTGGATTGTATAGCTCCTATTTAAAGATGGCTCTATTGCAGGCTAGCCTTCTCTGAAAAAGGTAGTTGGACTTCCAATCACCAAAGGAGAAAGCCATGGATTGGAGATGCACGTGGAGACCCACCAAATAAAGGAAGGACACAAACCAAACTTATAAAGGATATAAAAAAGAAAATATTGTCTTACAATATCAAAATAATTATCCATATTGATTTTAATGATCATGCCTTTGTCTTTATTTGCTCGACTAGAGTGTATAGTTTCTTGAACCATTATAATATTGTCCACAATATGGTGCTTTTGCATGAACCCTCTAATTCATACTATATTGAGAATGAAATGAGACACAAACAAAAATATAACAAATAACACATAAATACAATGAAACCCAACTTCTATTAATGAATAAAATAACAAAACACATAAATACAATGAAACCCAACTTCTATTAATGAATAAAATAACAAATACTGTAGAAAACAAACTATATAGAATGGTGGTAGCTTATCTCTAAAGAGGAAGAAATGTCGGCTATGCTCATTCATATAAAATTATCACAAGAGGATGGAAGAATGGACTTTTAACATAAATAAAGAATCCTAATGGTCCAAAACCATAACCATAGGAGGTGAAGTTCCAAAAGCTTTGTGGGCCCCGAGGTGGTTAGTTGATACACCAACTTCCCGGGGGCGCAACGTTGGCATAAAATCTCCATTTGGGGCGCATAGTAGCTCATTGGAAAGATATAATTGAGAATTAAAATTTTTAGTAGAGCCAAGGCATGCCACGGCCTCATATGGCCCCCAAATTTCCAAAAAGCACCATTTAGGGCCTCAAAACGATCTCAGAAGTTTAGGACCCAAAAATCATAACAAAAACAACCAAGATGGAGACCTGCGATGAGTCGGTGGAAGAGGTGGATGGACACCGATATCAAATTGGATTAGTCCCCCCCCATAGGAAACAATGGTCTTTGTTACATCAAGCTCCCTCAAGAGATGGGGAAACTTTTGTTGAATCTGAACCTTGGTGAGCCACTTGGCTTGCTGAAGTAGTTGTCCTGTTTTGACAATCCAATAGTGTTGTATGTTCTGTTGGTGGGTGCCCTTCATTCTGGTGTCCATGATCCAATCCAATGGATCATGTGTAATGCATTTGGTATTGATTTATGTAGGGGATAATTTCTCAACCACCTATGAGGTGTCCAATAGAGGTGGGAAATATGATCGAAGCAACTCCACATTAAATACTAGGTGCAAGCCAAGGAAAGGAGGAATACTCAATTTGAAAGCATTTTCACCCACAACCTTGGTGATGGTGTAAGGCCTGTATTGGAGTGGATTTAGCTTCTTATGGGGGCATGTGAGGTGCTCTTTTTTCAAATGCAACCACACCTTGTCACCAACTTTAAACTTGTGAGGAACCTGATGTTGGTCGTGTCACTGCTTCTAATTGGCATTGAATTTCTCCAAGATATCATGAACCTGTTGTTGGAGATGTTGGATCTTTTCAATGAATTTGGTTTCTCTGTCAACCTCATTCTGAACGTGGGAGGAATTTTATAGGGAATATATAACAGACAAAGATACATCAATGGGGGCCAATGGTTGGAACCCTAAGCACACCTAAAAAGGGTTGTGGCCAATAGAGCTGTAGAGGGCTCTACTAAAGCTATGTTGAACATATGGGAGACTCTCATCCCTTGTATGCAAAAACTTGGAGTTGTACATGGACAAGATATGCACAATCATCATGTTGACCACCTCTATTTGTCCATTTTTTTGGGGATGAAAGAAAGTTTATTTGGTCAACTTGGTGTCCATTAGATACCATAGGCTAGACCAAAAGGTGTTGAGGAACCTATTGTCCCTATCTGAAATGGTGGTCCATGGTAGCCCAAAATGGACCCAAACATGCGCAAATAAGGTTTTAATAGTGGCCTCATATGTGATACTCTTTTTACATGATATCAAAGTGGCCATCCTAGAGAACCGATCGACGACCACAAAAACACAATTGTAACCATGTTTGGTGGAGGGAAACCTTGACATGTAATCCATGGAAATAGAATCTTAGGGATTTTTAGGTGAAGGGAGACGAGTGTAAAACCCATGCTTCTTGATGGATGGATTAGCGATGGAACATGCAGTGCATGACTTGATGTATTAGCCAACATCATGTCCAAGGTTGGGAACGTAGAAATGCTTCTAAAGTATTGCTATTGTCTTCTCCACCCTGAAGTTCCCTGCCCCCTGACTATAATGTGCCTCCCAAATTATCTTTGGCTTCACTCTTCAAGGAACACAAATATGGTTTAGATAGCACAAGATTTCATTGTGGAGGTGGAAGTACAAAACTTGTTTCTCGACACTCAGGGTCTAAAAATTAGCAGTGAAGTCAGAGTCACTACTATATAATTGTGGCCACTGAGAGGTATCGTGCCCATAGAAGTTAAGAACTATGGTGAGGGCCAAAACCAGGGGCCAACTTAGGAAGTCAACAACATGAGTGGAACTACCCTTTCTGTACTTAATATTTAGGTGGAATTGTTGTAGGTATGTGGACCATTTGTGATGATGACCATTTTGTAGCTTTCCCCGTGTCTACATGAATTGTAGAGGCTTGTGATAAGTGTGGATGATCGTTTACTTTACCATAATGTAATACTTCTATTGTCAACATGCCTGCATAATGAAGTACATCTCTTTGTCATAGATGGGATACATGCGAACAAAATTAGATGGTGTTTCACTATGATAGGAAATCAGATGTCCCTACTGAGTGAGGATGACAACAATAACATAGTCAGAGGCATCTGTCTCAATTTCAAAAAACTATTATAGATATATAAATATGAGGACTGGTGTATATAAGAGGCGGTGTTTCAGATCTTGGAATGACGTTTTTGTGATTGAGACCAAGCAGACTTGGATTTTATCTCCCCCCTTGGTTACTTTACTTAAGAGCCAATATATATGAGAGAAATCCATCACGAACCTATGGTAGAAGTTGACAAGGCCAAAGAAGCTATAGAGCTCCATCAGAGTTGTCAGAACTAGCTAATCACAAATGACTTGGATCTTGGCCAGGTCCACATGCACCCCATGTTCATCCACGATGTATCCTAATTATTGTATTTTCTACATGTTGAATGATCATTTCTCTAGGTTCACATATAATTTGTGTTGTCGAAGGGTGCTCAATACCTTTTGAATGTGGTGCAAGTGATCTACCTAGGTTTGACTAAATATGAGGATCTCATCCAAATATACCACCACAAAAGAGTTTGTGAACAAATACACGATATCATCCATTATTCTCATGAATTTCATTGGATCATTCGTTGAGGCAAAAGGTATGATCAACCACTCAAAGATTCTTTCTTTAGATTTGAAGGTTGCCTTCCATATATCAGTTGATTCTATTGGAACTTGGTGATAGCCCGAATTCATATCGATCTTGTTGAAGAATTTGGCACCCTTGAGCTGATCAATAAGATCATCAACCTAGGGGATTGGGTATTAGTTATTGACAATGATTTTATTTAGATTTCTATAATCAATACAAAGATGCCACGTTCCATCCTTCTTTTGCACCAATACAATCGGGCTCCCACAAGGTGAGGATCTTGGTAGACTGTGGCCCTTGTGGATGAGATCATGAATTTGACACTTTATTTATTCATTCTCCAAAGGGATCATTTGTATATTGCACCACAGGGCAAGGGAGAACCATGTATCAAATCAGTGGGATATTTGACCCGACAATGTAGAGGCATCCCTACAGGTGAAGCAAAGAGGTCTCTATATTACTCTACAAGCTTGTCCATCTGTTTCTGTTGTGTAGAGATAACTTGTGTTGAAGTTGTGGTGGCCACAATGACCTTTATTTCCCCTTCTTACTAGACCATGAAGAGGACAAAGTTCGCAGTCTATGAGATTATTTTTCGACATTGTTTTGTCAAGATCAATGACATTGCAGTAGTCAGAACTACCTCAAGTACTCTACACGGTTGACCCCCCATAGTGGTAATGACACTATGGGGTTGGGAATCATAAACAACATGACATTTCCACATATAAGGTTGTCCTAAAATAACATCAAAAACTTCAAGCAGGGAAAATTGTAGGGGCTATATATCTCCCATGGGCTAATTTTCCATGCTTTTTCCAAAAAAGAGATTTGCTAATTTCCATTTTTTCTAAAAGTAATTCATCCAAATTATACAAAATAAAATTATTTTACCTTAAGAATATTCCAATTTTATAAAAAATATATTAAATCCTTATAAATTTGAATATTTTTACAAAAATATCACCAAACATTTTGTAGTTTGCATATTAAGGACTAGTAAGATTCGCAAGGTTTCTACCTTCTGAGATAATTGTCCATCCTTAAAATTATCCCTGAATTCAAGAAGGGAAACATAACACATTACCTCATCTTTGAAGGGATTGATGTCATAGTATAGGCGTTGTTGTTGGTTGATTGATCCATATTTATGAGGAACGAAATAAATAATAGACTGAATACAATAACACACAGATATAGAGAACAAAAACAGATATCCAGTGAACAATAACTTCTATTGAATAAATAGGAGATGAAACACCAAAAGTTATATGGGCCCCGATGGGTAAGTTGGTACCTCAACTTCCCGGGGTGGTAACTTTTGCATACGACCTTTGTTTTAGGTGCATGATAGCCCGTTGGAAAGGTATTTTCAAGAAATACATATTATGCCATAAAAATTTCACTTTGTTTATAGTTTGATTATGGAAATCCAAAAAAACATTGTTTAGGTCCCCAAAATGACCCTAGAAATACAGAAAGATGTATTGACATGAAAAATTCCAAAATAAACCAGTTGGATTAGGTGGGCAGCCACCAATATCCACCTGGAAGTTGTGTAGGGCTCCAGACATCCTTGAAAGCGTAGAACCCATAATTACAAAGAATTACATAAGAACATGTTGAACTAAAATCTGTCAAGAGGAGTCAGTTGGAATAGGTGGGTGGCCACCAATATCCACCTGGATCACTGATGCAAAGATCTTGTCCCTGGCTCAATGTCCAACCAATGGTGTATGGTTGGGAGTGTGTAATCATCAGTAGATTTAGTCTCTTGATGACCTTGGTCGAGATCATATTCTTCTGGTTCCCACTATCAACAATGAAATGGAATCGGGTTCCCTTCACCCACATCTGTGAATGGAAGAGTCGTTCCCCTTCCTCAAGCTCCTCTAATGCATCAGGTTGGATATTTGCAATTGCGATGGTAGGAATATGTTCTGAATCGATGATCCACTTTCCCTTATCCTACTTCAAATCATATTTGGAGTTGGGGTCCAACTCTTATTCTTTAATCTCAGTAAACAATTATTTTTTTGAGCGACGTTCATCAATTTTGTGTCGAAGGATTTTTTGGAACTCACACCATTTTCCAATGCCCTTTTTCATCTTCTCGTTACCCTTCTATGCCTACGGCTTGGACTGAATATCTTGAAGTTGGCATTCCTTGATCTATCCTTTATGTTGTGGGTTAAGGACACATTTTCCATGCTTATGTTGTTGTGTATTTGTGGACCCAAACTCATGCTTATTATGCTACTTAAGTTTATGCTCGATTTTGATAGCATATCGATAAGCAGTTCCCAATGAGGAGATGTCCAAGAAATCCATCTCTTTTTGGATGTACCTATGTCGGAAATTGCGATACTTCAGAACTAGGTTCCACTCAGAGTTTCTGATACCCAACTTTGAGCATAAGGTATGGAAGATGTTAGCATACTCCAACACCATCTGGTCTCTTTTCTGACACAGAGTCATCCATATTGTGTATTTGTCATCATAGTTTCCAACATGGTAGAACACATCCTTGAGTGCATCAACAAAGGCCACCCAAGTGGGTCTTATATCGAATTCCATAAACTCATTTTCATTATGTCTCTCCCCATAACATTCCCACCAATATTTGACGTGGGGGAGGGATTTAAGGAGAGTGAAGGTGATCTTTTCAGTGTCAGTTTTTTTTTAGCAGAGTAATACCCTTCTAATAGACTCATCAATTTATCCAAAGAATTTTTGTCTATCTGGACTTCAAATAAGGGGATATAAAAGTTAACTTGTACCTTAAAGGGTGTCACACCTCCAAAATGGTTGCTTGTTGAAGGTGCCTCACCTGTTGCTAACAATCATTGAAGGATTTGGTCGAAGGTGTCCATCATCTCTTTCTGCTGTCACATGAGAGCTTCCTTGAGAAACATTATGAAAATATATCTTTCTATGCCATCTCTCTTTTCTTCCACCATGAAAGGTTTCTTAGGCCAGCGAGAGAAGTCATCCCTAAGTGGAACTAGCTCGAGAAACAACTCTCTATACCCTGACCTCGTCATGGAAATGCACTGAGAAATAATAAGAAGATGACTACTCTGATACCACTGATCTGAATTGTATTGACAACAAAATGAGATACAAACTAAAGTATAGAAAAGAACAGGAAAATGCAGTGAAACCCAAATTCTATTAATGAATAAAATAACAAAATATTGTAGAACACAAATTGGCTAGAATGGTGGTAGCTTATCTCTAAAGAGGAAGATATGCCAGCTACATTCATTTGAAATAAATCATCACAAGAGGCCGAAAGAATGCCTTTTAATATAAATCAAGAACCCTAATGGTTCAAAACCCTAACCCTAGGAAGCCAAGCGCCAAAAGGTTTGTGGTCCTTGAGGTGGTTAGTTGAAATGCCAACTTCCTAGAGGTGCAAATTTTGCATAAAATATCCATTTGGGGTGCATATTAGCTCATTGGAAAGATCTAACTGAGAAGTACAATTTTTGGGAAGACTAGGGTAGGTAATAGCCACCCCAATCCCCTGAATGTCCAAAAACATGGTTTAGGGCCTCAAAAGGACTCCATAAGTTTAGGACCCAAAAATCATAACAAAATAGCCAAGATGGAGAATTGTGATAAGTCAATAGAAGAGGTGGGCGACCATCGATATCCACCTGGATCACCCTCCTTGATTGTTGGATATTATTTTAGAAATGATATTTTTAAACCAGTTGGCCATGATATTTGTTAAAACTTTGTAGGAAGCATAGCAAAGAGATATTGATTGAAACTTGAAGAAAGAAGAGGGGTTGGCATATTTTGGAATAAGAGCAAGGAAGGATGAGTTTATATTACCTTCGATCTTGTAAGATTGATAATACTATAAATATTATTACATCTAAATTTAAGGAGAAATTGTGGTGTGATAAAGAATTAGAGGGTGAGAGAAAATTTAGCTACTATAATGAGGTGATAAACACTAATCTAGAAGATCAAAACCATCTCTTTGTTTTAACTAGCATAAAGAATAAAACCACCATTGCTAATATAAGAACAAACTCTCACAAACTCCATAGTGAAACATGGCATTCGACAATTCCTAAAGTGTAGTGGGTCAATAAAATTTGTCATCTTTGTGACACTAAGAGGGTTGGTGAAGAAAAATAATTTCTCTTAAAATGTCCTTTGTACACCCACATTAAATCTCAATTTCAATATTTACCTTCCTAACCTTTTAACTCATCAAAACCGTGGTGATTTAAAAATGTTTCTCTTAGAGACTTTTGAGCATAAAAATAAAAATTTAAATAAAACCAGGTAATTCCTTTCCTTTTCTTAAGGTCTGATAGACCAAAGTTGGTATCATCATCATCATCATCAATTATTTAAAATTAATAATAAAAATAATTATCAAAACTAATGTGATTTAAGAATTCTTTTCTTAGAGCTTTTCAAGCATAAAAATAAAACTCTAAAGCAAATCAAGTAATTCCTTACCTTTTCTTAATAATTTTGATTTAAAAAGACACATCATTATCATCTTCTTCATCATCTAAAGAAAACCAAGCAATTCCTTATGTTTTCATAAGGCTTAGTAAACCAAAGTTGGTATCATCTTCATTAATTATTTAAAATTAATAATAAAATTATTTTTTAAATAATTTTGATTGAAAAAAGAATCATCATCATCATCATCGACTTAGCACACTCCATAAATCTCATTATCAACATCAATAATTTTAATTAAAAAATAAGATTCAACACTCCATAAATCTAAATCACTATAAATCTTATCATTATTAATAATTTTGATTAAAAAATAAGGCTCAACACTCGATAAATCTCGTTCATCATCTTCTTGTAATGTAAGGCAAACTAAGTAATTCCTTACCTTTTTGTAAGGTCTAATAAACCAAAGTTGGTATCATCATCACCATCAACATGCTTACCTTTTCGTAAGGTCCGATAAACCAAAGTTGGTATCATCATCATCATCATCATCCTTACCTTTTCGTAAGGTTTGATAAACCAAAGTTGATATCATCACCATAATCATCATCCACTCAACACACTCCATAATTTTCATCATTATCATCAATAATTTTAATTAAAAAATAAAACTCAACACTCCATAAATCTCATCATCATCAATAATTTTGATTAAAAAATAAAACTCAACACTCCATAAATCTGGTTCACTATAATGTTTGTTGAAATTGATATATGAAATATAATGTGCTATGAAAAATAAATATTTACGTGAATAAAATAAAAATATATATCAACATTTGTAAAATATGTTTTGCAATCTTAAAAATAATATTTTAAATATTCCAAAAATCCCAAAACTTATTATATATATATGAGAAACCGGTATTTTAAAATTTTAACAAAATCAATTTAAATATAGAAATTATCATTCCTTATCTTCACATTGATTCACACAAATAAAATGAAACGCTAAATATTATTAGTTAAAAAAACAAACTATTTTCAATAGATTCCCTTTGCATGTTACTCACCCATAAAGAAACCTATACGTGGAGCTTAAAATGATATGGAGAAAGCAAGGTGGCTTTATCTCAATTATCCCTTTAGGACTTCTTAATGGAAATATAAAAAAATTGAAAAGGATTGACCCAAAGAAAGTAATTGTTAGTGGTATCTTTCATGTGCTTCCTATTATTTTTTATTCATAATAATATGCTACTTATATGTTGGTCGATATCATTTTCCTTTTATCAACATCACCTTTTAAATACAAGGTGTTTCTTAACTAAAAAAGCTGATATTGTTTTTTATGGAAGTGGGAAACAACATACACGTGAGGTTTTGCGAGTATTATTATTCACTAACATAACTAGAAATGGACAAAGTGAAATGTTGAAGTGAATTGGGAATAGACATGCAACCCTTATAAAAAGCAGTTTCTGTAATTTTTGGTGTGTGTGAATAGACATGCAAGTTTATATAGTTGTGATTGAAGTATGAGCTTATTCGGGGTTGTTTAACAACAAGTCCCTATCAAGGAGAGGTAGAAATCTAGTGGATCCTTTGACTAGCAATGTTTGTTGGGATTCATCTTGTTTTGTATTGTTTCATTGCATAAATAGGCAGTGTCTTGTTGATTTGCGGGAAGCTCTTTCAAGTTTAATATTCGCAGCTTCACAATGTGTCGACATTTCAGAACTTCTAGATATTCGCAAGTTGTTTGGAGCAAAGTATGGTAAAGAATTTGTCGCTGCATCAACATAACTACGCCCAAATTGTGGTGTCAACAGAACGATAAGTCCACGTTTAATATTGTGAATGACCATATAAACTAATAACCTGCTCCTCTACCATTATAAACTAATAACCATATATTAATAAATGAAGAACAATTAAAATTATCATTAGAACCATTAAATACATAGATAACAAAGAACTATTAAAAATTATCGGTAAATGAAGAACCATTAAAAAGATCAATATACAAAGAATTACAAGTTTAAAATTATTGATAGAATCATAAATAGATAGAAGTTCCATCTATCAAATGGATCGACTCATAAAACAAATCAAAGTGCCATATAAACTGATTGAAGCACAAATTCAAGTATATATCGAAGAGTATATTGAAAGTTTTAACAGATTGAAAGGAAGCATATATTGCTAATAGATCGAAAGGAAGCATATATTGATATTTAAATAGATCAATTATATGTGTGTACATTAAATAAATATAACCTCTCTGTAGAACGTCCTACTTGATGGTGTCGTGTTCCTGTCAAAACGAGTATTACTTCATGCTCCAATGTCCTTGTCGATGGTGCCTTTGCCGAAAGCATGTGTCTCTGGGTGTTTACACTTTGTAGGAAAAATCTTTTGGAGATTTTAAATATAATATTTAATACAAGTATGAGAGAATTGTAAGATATTGGAAAGAGTGTATGTTCAAACAAGCTATTTGGGTGCATAATTCATCCATGCACCACCTACATGATCCTCATGGGACACGTAGCACCCTGAAGGGAGAACATGGTAGTGCAAGTCTTATTTTGTTTCTTGATCTCTCATGGCAATGTGAGTCTTTGCTCTCTCATGGCACTACGAGTCTTATTTTGTTTCTGCCCAAACAAGAAAGGATACCGGGCGAGGTGGCGACTAGGATGCTATATAATCTACTACTGAATCTGAGTATGCTCGGCGAGGTGCTTCCTCTACACCTGTTTGCTTTAATGCTGGTGGATAAAAAAATGGAACTCGAGGCAGTCTTGAACGATTATTTAAGTATATTGAAGCTGGAGGAAGAACAAGAATTTTGGAACATCACTTGTACAAACAACATAGAAGGTAGTTCAATGTAGCTGAATTTGGTCCTAAGCTTAACTTTGCCAAAGCACAGTCTTGAACGATTCTTAAGTAATTGTAGAAGGCTATTAATACTTGGCACAAGATTGAAGAGTAAGGATCTATTAATAGTGGCTTTTAGTAAGCTCTCACCCTAGCACAAAGGAAACAGAGGAAGCTTCAGCAACAAAGCAAGCATTCGAGTATACATCCTCGCCAATTCGAGATCTAAAATTGGTCGGAGAAATCAACCGCATAGTCTTGAAGGGTTCTTAATTAAGTATAGCAGATTCCCCAACATATTCTCCAATAGCAGATCTAGAAGATTAAGCCATTGATGCATAAGTAGATCTGGTTGGTTGAGATCAACAATTGGTTAAGTGGATGAAGAAGTTGGTTCTATTGAAGCGACATGACGAGTAGCATACCTAGTAGCACATGTAACTTATGCGGTCCTTGATATCGATTATGAACTGTTCCATCTACCTCTATGTATGCTACTTCTTTCTCCTATGGTGACACGCTTCTTCCTCGACTACTGGCTCTAGAACAACTGCATCCTCAATAAATCGTTCGACGAAATCAAGAAATCAATAATGAAGCCATGTGTATCTTACAATAGGACTCCACAGATATAAATCCAAGCATCTTTGCCTCACTCTTGCAAGTGTGCACCAGAGGTGAAATCCTAACAGAAGGTAAGCACGTACATACCCACATTATAAAAACTGGGCTTAAGTCAGATATATTTCTCTGGAACAATATTCTCAATATGTATGCCAAGTGAAGTCTCAAGAATACAGAGCCAACAATGGCTTCTCTGCTGATATTATCACACTAAGCAAGGATAGGAGGCTGAAGGAAGCCATGGGTATCTTACAACATGACTCCACAGATATGAATCCAAGTGTCTTTTCCTCACTCTTGCAGGCGTGCACCAAAGGCAAAAGCCTAACAGAAGGTAAGCAATGCAAAGTTGAAACTTAGAAGGCCTTCTTCAAAGCAATGCAACCTCCATGCTCAATATGGGGAGTGAGAAATGATGACAAGATAGCAAGCAATGACATGCAAGTGACCAAGTGCGGGGCATGCAAGTGACAAAGTGCTCAAAGAAACGACTCCCAAGCACTCTTCCAAGTGCCGCTATGAGACACCAACACCAAATCCACCTCCAGAGATTGCAAAGGGGGTTATGGAATTTATGCGTACAAAGACATTAAACATTTAATGTTTGGGAATTAATGCTAAGTTGAAACTTAGCATTAATTCACCTTGCTTGTTGCATATCCAGTTTATTAGTTTCAAGCACTCCATTCCCTATGTTTGAGAAGCCTCTTGCCTCGATATGAGGCCAAATAAGAGGTCAAGTTTGAGAAGCCTCTTGCCTCGATATGAGGCCAAATAAGAGGTCAAACATAAAACTTTGGATAAAAAAATGAAATACCACTTAAAAAATGCACGAATAACCCAAAAATTTATGTTAAAACATGAAAAGGCCCTCGATTCCTATGCATGAATAATAGAAATGGAGAAAACCATTTACTATTAGTCCTCATTCCCGAAGGGTAGGGACTAATAAGACATTTATAATCAAAGCAAAGTTTTCATTCTCAACAATGTTTAATAGACTACTCAAATTGCATTCATATCTTAACAACACCTTATCTAAAATATTAAACAAATTGATTAGGTTTGGATTTATAAAATATTTTATTGCTGCCTTTTGTCTTCATATATTACAATATAGATTATAAAGTTGTCCAAGCTTAGTATGAAGTTGTGAGACACTTTGGTATTTTATAGTCCTTTATAATATGCTTTCATATCTCTACTCAATAATTATCTCCTCCATATTCTTGCTCACACTATGGAATAATATATAGCTAGTGAAAAATGAACCATTTCCCCCATTTTGCTAGGTTTTTGATAGATAGAATTAAGGTTAGGTTTATAGTTTTGAAACCCTCTTGGAGCCTCCATGTGCTTCTAAAAGTATCTAGTAGATTCTCACATGTTGGTAAGT
>CBVK0102477174.1:0-17758 GCA_900067695.1 Picea abies
TTGACTTCATCAAGGATGAATATGTCAAGATTCAAAGGTTCCTGAGTGGGCTGCCATTAATATTTAGTGACAAGATACAATATGATGGTCCTAAGACATTGGATGAAGCAATAAGGAGAGACAAATTCCTCTATGATCATCATACAGGAAGACCAACTTTCCAAAAGGCTTGGGAAGACAATAAGAAAGGTAAGATGGAGCAAAGGAATAAGGAGAACAAGCCACCATTCTTCAAAAATAATTTTTAGGGATGGCTAGCTCCAAATGAACCCAGAACGACAGAAGCTTTGGGGAAAAGAGAAAGGTAGCAACCTATGAAATGTTGGGGTTGTGAGGGAGATCACATGTATAGATATTTATCTCATAGAGGTGAAAAAGTGAGGACTGTTCACAATGTATAGTAGGATGATATAGTTGAGGACATGGGCAGAAGCATGCCAAGGATCTATGCAACCCTGGAAAAAAAGAAAGTTGAATTTCAATCTCACATGATTGAAGTGGAAGGTAATATCAATGATCAACCTATTGTTATTTTGATTGATTCAAGAGCTAGTCATAGTTATATAGATCCTAAGTTGGTGGAAAGATTTCATTTTCCAAAAATCAAACTTGGGAAACCTTGGCTAGTTCAACTAGCCATAGGATCCAAGAGAAGAATTAATGAGTTGGTTAAGAAATGTCCAATGGAAATGAATGGAATTAGTACAAGGGGAGATTTGAATATCATACATTTGGGTTCATATGATTTCCTCATTGGTATGGATTGGGTGGACATGCATGATATTGTCCTAGATTGATACAACAAGCCATTTAATTTCTTGGATGAGGAAGGGAACTTGAGAACAGTTCAAGGTATTCGAGGAGTAGTTTCAATCCAAGAAATTTCATCCTCGGAGATGAAGAAAATATTTAGGAAAGGATGCTAAATATTTGTAGCGCATATGGAAAATACACCTAAGGATAAAGTGTAAAATATTTAAGAATATACAGTCCTAAAAGAATTTGAGGATGTATTTAGAGAAATACTGGGTGTTAGTCCTTGATATAACCTCCTTGATTGCTAAGGAGATTAGTGCCAAGGAATTCAATAATTGGGTATTTGTTTGTTTGGATGGAGGGGGGGAAAGTGAGACTATCCAACTCTTTTTTCAAACAAAATTTAGGAGGAAATGTTTAAGGTTTACAAATTATGCCAAAGATTAGGGAGATGAGAAAATAGAACTGAACCAGAGATTTTAAGTTACTATTAACAAATGGAAAAGAAGAAATAAGTAGGTAAATAAAATGAACCAACGATTACATGCAGTTATAGTTGAACACTTAACTGAAGAATAATTTATAATTCATAAAAAACTGAAATCTTTATGAAACTTTGCTCATGAACACAATATACAATTGCATGCTTTTGCAGAGAAGCATTCAATACAAAAGACACTGATAATATTACATTTAGCACTCAGACTTAGCCTCACACTGTCCAACCCTTCATTACATTTCTTTTGTAATATATATAGACTTTCAAAGTAGTTTTTAGATCCAAAATAAGTAGATCAGGAGCAACTACATCATATATGGTGGAGAAAATCATTAATTCATAAATTACATCTAGAGAGATATCAAGGAAAAAATATAGCAAAATGGTTGGAGATCCAAAATTTATGCAAAAAAATGACTAAATTTGATTTGGACAACCCAACGTTCATCCCCTTGAGATAACTGGAGCTTATTCTCATTCAAGAGGTTTTATCCCAACTTAGAAGATCTTTGGGATTAGTTAAAATATTGTTATCTTCAAAATTTGCATGCTCTGTTTTCTCTACAAATTACAAGTATTCTGGTAGCATTTTCAATTTTAAAAATTCGATGGACGCTACCAAAACACTGTTCATAGATTTTATTTTAAATAAAGACCAGAGTTGCAAAATCTGAACTGAATTCTTCTTATTTGATATGTACACTAAGCTGATTAATTTCTTGAGAAAAGCTCCAACTACTGTCGAAATACTATACTCGTGATAAGAGTCGATTTTGTCTGCTTTTGGTAGCATTTTAATTTTAAGAAACTTTTGTATGCTATCAAAATTCTTTGTACTGAAATATTTCAAAAAGAAAAAGAGTTTGTACTCCCCATAACCATTACTGAACAACTTTCAAAATATAGTATGTTTCTTTTAATTTTGATGATAATTGTACAAATATTTTACTTTGATCTTGAAAATGCATTTAATAAAAAATGAGATTTTAGAACTTATTATTTTCTTTCAAACCTATTGTTCAGCATCATCCAACATGTTAAGTCTATTCTAATTTTCCCTTCTTTCATGATGCCATCTTTTTCTCATTCCCCTGTACTTTTTGCAGAACTTAAAGGTCAACATGCAGTATTTTTTGGCTTTCTTCATCAATACCCTGTTCTTCTCCTTAAGCTTATCTTTCCTCTTGTTAATTATTTCTACTTGTTATTTGAGGGTAGTATTTTCAGTTTTTGTAAATCTATCAAGTACTCTATACTCCTTCAAGCTTTCTTTCCAGGTCTCCACTTTAGCTTTCTTCATTATATCAATATATTTATCATCAGGGTCATCCACAAAATCAATTCTCCTCCTGGATTTACTTGTTGATTCTCCAACTTTATCAAGGGTGACAACTTCTTTGCCTTTATGCTACCTTTTCTTTTTTCCAAGGGGTATTTTAACATCTTTTGGAGGTTCACAATCAAACTCTACCCAAAATAGGAAAAATTCCCAAGTTTTTTTCTCTTTTCTTCAATTCCTCCATGATGAGTAATTTGACCAACCCTTAATGGAAAATTATGGTTTTGTCATTTTTAGTACTGGATTTGACTAACATAGCCATCTTTGTGAGGCTCTTCCAAAGAAAATAAGGCAAATTCAGAGGCTTCTCACCTGTGAAATTTTCCAGCAATCTAATATGATACATGGAGGTAGAGTTGTACTTGCCTTCCCTAGTTATATACCTTTGAATGAGTATCAATAGCTCATTCTATTTGTTTCTATTGTATGATCTAGGAACACTTTTAGTCCAATCACAATTCTGATGTGCTCCCTTTAGAAACCTGATGCAGTCCATGTCATGTGCAGGTTTCTTCTTGAACCAATGCTCTCCCTCTGTTGGAATATTTGTGGATTCAACAATAGTCTACTCATTGACATGCAGCATGAGGAAACCCAACTGAGATTTTTCTCCATCATAATGTTTTTGAAAAGCTTGTGAAACCTAATCATTATAACCCTACATCTTTTGACAAAACATGTAACAACCGACTAGTCCAAACCAGACAACACAGTAGTGCTTCTTGTCTAACAACCGACTAGTCCAAACCAGACAACACAGTAGTGCTTCTTGTCCAACAATTTCAAACCAAAAGGATCATGCATGTCCACCTTGCTTGAGGCTTTCATGATTCGTCCTTTGAAATGACTGAGACCCTCACTAGAAATTACTAAAAAGATGCCAAGAAATCAGAAGTTATCTTTCACTGTGAATTTGCAGCGAGCTCTGTTGAGGTTTAATGCACATTCAAGGGTTGGCCCTTGTTCAAAACCCTCTTATTCCCTTCATCTTTCTTTTGATTTGTCTTCAAAACAGTTAACTTGCAAAAAAAACCCCTAAAATATGACTCCAAAATTTGGGATTGATATTTCTCTGGTCGATTCACAACATGCAATATTAGAGGTAAGGAAACAACGGGATAATGTACTTTTTTTTATAAACTTAGGTTTCTTTCTCAACGAACATGAGTAATGTGATAGATTCAGGTTATGGTGTCACATGAAGGTGATGAATGTGATTTTGGATACGCAAACAATCATGATGTATCACTTTGAAAACTCAAAATCAGACTTGATAGGTGTTTTAAAATTTGAAAACTGAAAAGCGCAAGATGTGAACTAATTTCTGGTATTTATATATATTTATAATTTTAGACAGGCATTTTGGTAGCTTGAAGGGTATTCTTTAAGTGAAAATGCTACCAAAATATCATTTTCATATCAAGGCTTAAAGTTTGTCATCAATGTCTTAAAGATCCCTAACATACCTCAAAAATCCCTATAGACCTCAAAGACTACCTTTTCAGACCCATGTTCAAACGTTGGCTCCAACTACGAGATGATGTCCTCCCTGTGAGGCATCAAGAACAAGTAGACCAGATGTCTTTACTATGTTTCTGCTACTACAATTTAATTATTGGAAGCACTAGCAGATGTACATTTATTTCCTCATTTTGACTGCACATTTCAACTTAAGAGGAAATCATAAAAACAATAAGCCTAACAAAAAGTCTAGCAACCTTCTCCATTGGGCTATGGATTCTTTATTGATCATATTCTAATTACACAAATAAAACATATCGGATGTGTACAATTATGATGAATCACTAAAATACTCAATAAAAGAAATGTTTAAGAAAGCGACCATTGACAAGGCCACTTCTTAGATCATCTTCAAGATTTTGGAGATTGAAAGTATTGTTATCCAAGGCTTATGTAACTCGAAAAGGGAAAAACCATAACTTATCAAATTTTCCATGATGTCATTTCTTCTCCTTACTGGCATCCCATCTTAGCACAAGATCACCTAGAAGGAAATTATATGTTTTAGCTTTCCTGTAAAAAATAGCTTTCACCTTACTCTGATAGTCCTGTTATTTTTGCTGTAAAAAATCCCTTGTCTCATGTAAATGAATGAGTTGACACACCCTCCTATGAGTGTCATTTGGCTCTTCAATATCATCCTATAAAAATTTCATCACCAATATTCCAAGTTCAATTGGAACAATAGCCTCAGTACCATATACCGACTGAAAAGGAGATGTTCCAATTGACTTCTTTCTCCCGATTTGATTTTCCCAAAGTGTGAATTTAAGATTTGTATCCCATGACTTTTTATTTTTTGCCAGTAATTTCTTGATTGTCCTGACTAGGCTCTTATTTGATGACTCAACCAATCCATTTCCTTGTGGGTAATAGGTTGTAGAATGTCCCAATTTAATATTTTATTTACTACAAAAATCAACCATTGGCTTTGACTTAAAGGAAATTGCATTATCAGTGATTATTTTCTTGGGACAACCAAACTTGGCTAAAATATGCTCTTCAAGGAAATTTATGATGACTTTCTCAGTAGCATTTTTGGTTGGAATTTCCTCAATCCACTTAGTAAAGTAATCAGTGACTGTTAGAATCCATCTATGTTGACCACTTAAATGAGGGTGAATTTCACCTACAAAATCCAATGCCCATTACTGGAAAGGTCCATTCACAAATATTGGCTTTAGAAGTAAAGAAATAAATTAGCTTTTCCTGCAAACATATGATATTCAGTGCACGCCCCGACTTTAGTGAAAACATCAGAAAAAATAGAAGGCCAATAAAAATCAACACTTAATATTTTATAAACTGTTGTTCTCCAATGATGATGGCCACCACACACTCTGTTATGAAATTTAGCCAATACCTCTTGAGACTCTTTTTCATCCAAACAACTAAGAAACACACCTTCGAGATCTCTCCAAAACATATTTTTATCAATGATGCAAAATTTAACATCTTTAAGCTTCAAAGATATGAATTTGGCTTTATCAAGATCTGGGGGTCATTAAATATTTTACAGAAAATACACAATGTGACAATACCAAGGAGAAGAAATAAATTTATGATGTACCCGTAAATTTGTTTCAACGGCTTGAAACCCAAAAATAGTGGACTGTGGTTGAATTGATATCATCCCAAGTGCTTTTTAATTACTTTCTGTGAGAATCTTGGCTAGTCCCTGTCCTTTAACCATCTTAGTAGGCCTAATTTAAGGATCATATTCGATAATTTTGTCTATCCATCTGCTTCTTTTATCATCATTGTTCGGCTACATCATAATATCTTTGACTGAGATGGAAGGTGCATATGTTATTGTCTTGGAATGAAAGATGTAAGTCATGAATTCCTTCAAGGCCTTTACCAATGCAGATTCTTGTTTATCCATTAAATTATATTTAAGTTCTGCATCTCGTAGGGCTCGACTGAAGAAAGCAATGGACTGTTCATATCCTCCTTTATTTTTTTGCAATAGGACTGTTGCAATTGTATCTTCAAAAGAAAAAGAGAAGGTAAGAAAATGCTTTGAATAATCGGGGTTGATGAGGACTGGAGCCTCGTTTAAGGATTTCTTATTATCTTCAAAATATTTCCAAGACTCATGATCCCATTTAATCTATTTTTATTTTCTCAACATGATTGTGGTAAATTCTACAATCTCGACAAAATTTGGAATGAAACATCTCAGGAAATTTATCTTACCTAGGAAGGAATACACCTCTATTTTGTTCCTTGGAATTTTGACTTTCTAAATGGCCTCCACATGTGTTGGATCAATCATGATATCTCCCATAGATACTATATGTCCCAAAATATTTCCTTCCTTCATGGAAAAATGAGATTTTTTTGGATTGAGGGACAAACCGAACTTCATGCATTTTTGAAATGTTAATTTTAAATGTTGCAAGTTCATGATCAGATTTAGAAATAACTGGGATATCATCTAAATAGATGGTTCATGATCAGATTTAGAAATAACTGGGATATCATCTAAATAGATGACAATAAATCTTTCTGTCTCTCAATCAAATGTTATATCCATTGCACATTGAAAGGTATCTCCAACATTCGTCAGTCCAAATGGCATCCTATCATACATGAATGTTCCCTGAGTGATGAAGGAAGTTTTGACTTGATCCTCACCATGAAAAACAATCTTATTATATCCCAATAATCCATGAATCATGGATATCCTCTTATCCCCTACTACCTTCTGCAATATATGATCCATTTTGGGTAGTGGGTAATTGTCCTTTTTTGAACAGTTGTTCTAGTTCTTGAAGTCTACACATAGCCAGATCTCTCCATTCTTCTTCCTTACCAGAACCAGGTTAGCCACCCACTCAGAATATTTGAGAGGCACAATTATATTAGCATCCAATAGTTTCTTAATCTCTTTCCCAATCAGGAGAAGAAGTAAAGGATTATTATGTCATAGCTTCTGTTTAAAAGGCTTTGTCTTGTCTTTCAATGGAATCTTGTGTTGAATAATGGAAGTATCATAAATCCTTAAATATTTATAAGTATGTGCAAAGAAATTAAAGAAATCTCTAAGAAAATCAATATAACTATTATTTTTTTCCTGTGACAAAGATTTTGACAATTTGACAAATTTAGGATCAACTGATGTGCCTATATTACAGTCTTCTACATCATGTTCTGAATGTTGAATGGATGGTTTTACAAGCACATCATTATTGTCAAACAACCTTTCCAGAGGCACCCGTCCCTTTGGAATATGATTACTTTTTAGCTGGATAATTTCATGATTGGAAATCTTTTTCTCAAAGTCCACATCATATTTATCTTCCCCTATATCCTCATCCTGGTCAATTTGGGAAGAATCAAATTCTTCAACACAATTCAAAAATATGTCTAATTCCTTCTCATCCTGAAATAATTTCCAATGTTTTATGTTGTCTGGAACTGAAGGCCTATGCTTTATTTCTATTTCATATCTGATTTTGGGGTTGAAAGGCACTTTGAATCCACTGGAATCCAAGGCTAAATAATCTGCAACTTGATTTTCAGCCCTAGGAATGTAAATACTATTAAATGCTAGAAAGAATTGTTCGACGATGTCCCATACCTCATTCTAGTATACCCTGAGCTTTTGTTGCTTTGTTTGATAGCTACCTCAAATATGACAAACCACAAGTTCTGAATCACCAAAAACACATAGCTTTGAGATACCCATATCATATGCAGCCTTCAGTCCAAGAATAAGAGCCTTATATTCAACAATATTATTTGTTGTTTCAGATTCAATTTTATAAGATAAGGAAATTGATTCTTTTGTAGGAGAAACAAACAATATGCCAACTCCTAAACCATCTTGAGAAGAAGCCCCATCAAAATACATTTTCCATAAATAATCATTTATATCTATGTCCTGACTATCAAAAATCTTATTCTGAACCACAACACTATTATACATGTCATCAAAGATATGAAAAATAGAATACCCCAAACCTTCATCCATAGTATAAATTGGATGATTAGTTGGATTTTGATCATCACTTATAATGTATGCCAATTGGATTTCCTTGTATAACCTTCTATGTTCACCCCCAAATACTGGAATAGTTTCATATGACATATCCGTATGTAATGTGCCCCCTAAATTCTTTGACCATGACCTGGACAAAAGCATTCCAAATTTGGGTGGTATGTCTGCTACTACAATGTCCATTAGCACACTTTTCATGGGCAGCTGAAACAAAGTGACTGTTAAATCTTTAATCAATCCCAAACACTTGACCTTTGTGGAATCGAAGGAATAGAGATCATGATATGTCTTAGTAATTTCCAACCCAAGTTCATATATGACAACTTTAGGCATCAATTTGTGAGATGATCCTGAATCTAGTAGACAGTTGTGTAAAATTTTGTCATGGATGTTTAGAGAAATAAAAAATGGAGGGACAAAGTCATCCTTGTATTCTATAAGAGGTCCTAGTGTGTAATTGGTTTTTCATCTTGTAAATTAACAATGTTTGAAGGGACAACAGATTAATAGGGCCACAAAATCTTCAAGATTGACTCTCTAAAAGGTTGATTTTTTATCAATTCAACAAGAGGAAATGAAACCTTTAACTTATGAATCTCATTTTCAATATCAAAAGAAGAAGACTATTTTACAATTTATCTTACCTCTGGAGAAGTGTTTTTAACAATTTGTTTATTTGGTTGTCCAGCTGAGTTTTTGGAAAGGCCAGGCTTTGCGTTTTGAGTAGGAGCATTTTGTTTTGACCTCATATTATACTTGTTTTTTTCTTCAGCTTGATAGACCTCTTCTCCTCCAAAATCTCCCTGATTTTGATTAGATTTAAAAAAATATTCATATTCATTCTGGGTGAGGTGAGTAGAAATATGCTCACTATCAAGAAAATGGATTTCCTGGTCATCCTCCTCATATTGAACATCTGATTCGTCCTCAGCTTCAACTAGGTTATTCTAAAAAGGTGGTTGAACTTTTTGATCTTCTGTGTTTCTTTTATCCCTTTGAAGAATTTACGGATGATAATTAGGTCTTCTATTTTGATTATAATTTTTGTACCCACCTTCTTGTGCTAGTATGTTTGGTTGCTTCCATTCCAATTTTAACTTAACTAGTTCTAAGGTCATAGATTTGAACTCCTTTGTCATTTCTTATATTTGGGATCAACTTTTGGAACATGAGAGGGGGATGCAACATCAACTTTCTTGTTTCTTTTCTCCTTGGCATGTTTGGATCTAAGTTTTTTGGTAGCCAAAATATTTGACTCAACATCAATGGCATCTTCTTGCATATCTTCCAACGTGGTTGATCTCCTTTATCTCAGGAGTAGACATAACTTTGCATCAAAAGCAATAGAAAATGTAATATTTGCAGATGTTTTTGTTGTTTTGATTTCAACAGGAATTTTATGATACATATTATTAAATCGTTTGGTGAAGTCTAAAACAGACACTCCCTCCTTCCTCTTCAGAGAACCAAATTGTATAACATAATAGAGATAATCCTTTTTATCTCCCCATTGTCTTAAAAATGATTCATTTAGGGATTATATTCCATTTATTGACCTTAGAGGAAATCCTCTAAAGCAATTATGAGCTTCACCATCCAAACGTTGGACAAAAACCCTCATCCAAACATCCTCATGTTCTATGTTTTGATTGTTTGCATAACTGTAGAAAGATATCAGATGATCTTTTGTTGTAATTTCTCCCTCACCTGTAAATCTAGGCATATATTTAAGATAATCTCTTGATGGGAAAACATTCAAGGGCCAAGGCATCACTAAAGGAGCATATCTTGCAGCCACTATGGCATCCATCTTGTTCACAACCATCTTCTTTACAATTGGTGTTTGCACTTGAGGAGAAGATAAAGAATGAGATATAAAAGGTGAAACTGAAGACTTTACTTGAATAGAGGATAATGGTGTAAAAGAGGCAACAATTTTGGGAGATTTTTCTTCAGCTTTCACAACTTCTGGAAAAAATAAAGGATTATGGAGAATTTGCAACTCAATTTTGACCTGTTGTGAAATAACTGGCTGAGATGTAGATAAAATTTGACCAATTTCATATTTATAAGAACTTGGAAAATGTTGATAGAATTTGCTTGAAAATATCAACTCTTCAGCATCCTCAACAATATGAGAAAAAGGGTTGCACTCTTGACAAACTTGATTCTCTAATGATTTAGTTTCATACATATCTTCTTCCTCAACAACTTTAGAATAAACAATAGACGGTTTTTCTTCGGAAGTTAAAAAGAACTGGTCTTCAAAAGTAGTAAATGATTTTTTGGGTAAGGAATCTCCTTTGGACGATGAAGGTTGAGAAAGACAAGACTTGTGTTTCCTCAACAGTTTTTCAGGATCTGACACTGCTGGACTAGGCTTTGGATCTAGATTTGATCTGGTTAATTTTCTTCTCAAAGATGAAGACAATGCATGTTCTTTTGAAGGCTCAAACTTGGTTCTTTTTGCCTCTTTCTTGGGATCCATAACTCCTCCAATGAAGTCACCAAGTGAATAATGCAATCAAAATCATATGTCTACTTCTTGTTCATGATCAAACAATAGATCTTTACATTGTCATTCTTCCCTAGGAAGGTATCTTCGTCGCTTCGTCCCTGGAAACAGTGCCAGAAAATGTTAGTCCTTGAGACAACCTCCTTGATTCTTGAGGATATTAGTGCCAACGAATTCAATAGTTAAGTATTTTCTTGTCTGGATGGAGGGGGAAAAAGTGAGACTATCCAACTCTTTTTTCAAATAAAATTTAGGAGGCAAGTTTTCAAGTTTGCAAATTGTGCCAAAATTCAAGGAGTTGAGCAAATATAATTGAACCATAGATTTTAAGTAACTATTCACAGATGTAAAAGAAGAAATCAGTAGGTAAATCAAATGAACCAACTATTACATGCAGTTATAGTTGAACACTTAACTGAAGAATAATTTATAATTCATAAAAAAATGAAATCTTTATGAAACTTTGCTCATGAACACAGTATATAATATCATGATTTTGTAGAGAGGAATTCAATACAAAAGAAACTGGAAATATAACTAGAGATAATAGTGCAATTTTATAATATATAGAAGAAAGATGTACACAAATGTATAATTCAGCTCAAAACTTGATCAAAGTACCAATGATGATCACAAACTACAAAGTTCAGACTTGGCCCTTGTCAATATTACATTTAGCACTCAAACTCAACCTCACACTCTCCAACCCTTCATTACATTTCGTTCATCATATATATAGACTTGCACATTAGTTTTTAGATCCAAAATAAGTGGATTAGGAGTAATTACATCAGATATGGTGGAGAAAATCGTTACTTCGGAAATTACATCTAGAGAGATATCAAGGCAAAAATATAGCAAAATGGTTGGAGATATGGAATTTATGCAAAACCTTGACTAAATTTGATTTGGACAACTCAACGTTCATCCCCTTGAGCTAACTAGAGCTTATTCTCATTGAAGAGGATTTATTCTGACTTAGAAGATCTTCAGGATTAGTTAAAATGTTGTTATCTTCAAAATCTGCATGCTCTATTTTTTCTGCAGATTACAGGTATTCTGGTAGCATTTTCAATTTAAAAATTCAATGGATGCTACCAAAACATTGTCCATAGAGTTTATTTTAAATAAATACCAGAGCTACAAAATCTAAACCAAATTCTTCTTATCTGATGTGTACAGTTAGTTGATTAATGTCCTAAGAAAAGCTTCAACTACTGTCGAAATATTGTACCCGTGAGAAGTGTGGATGCTGTCTGCTTCTGGTAGCATTTTAATTTTAAGAAAAAATTGTATGCTACCAAAATGCTCTGTACTGAAATATTTTAAAAAGAACAAGAGTTTGTACTCCCCAAAACCATTACTAAACAACTTTCAAAATATAACCCATTTATTTTAATTTTGTTGATAACTGTAATAATATTTGCCTTTGATCTTCAAAATGCATTTAATCAAAAACAAGATTTTAGAACTTATTATTTGCTTTCAAACTTGTTGTTCAACATCAGCCAGCATGTTGATTCTTTTCTTATTTTCTCTTCTTTCACGATGCCATCTTGTTCTCATTGCCATGTACTTTTTGCAAAACTTAAAGCTCAATTTGTAGTATTTTTTGGCTTTCTTCATCAATAACTTGTTCTTCTCCTTAAGCTTATGTTTTATCTTGTTAATTCTTTATACTTTAGCTTTGAGGGTAGTATTTTAAGTTTTCAGAAATATATCAAGTACTCTATACTCCTTCAATCTTTCTTTCCAAATCTCCACTTTAGCTCTCTTCATTCTAACCATATATTTATCATCGGGGTCATCCAAAAAATCAATTCTCCTCCTGGATTTGCTTGTTGATGCTCCATCTTTATTAGGGGTGACAACTTCTTTGCCTTTACTCTACCTCATCTTTTTTCCAAGGGGGATTTTAGCATCTTCTAGATGTTCACAATCAAACTCTGCCCAAAATAGGAAAAATTCCCAAGTTTTTTTCTCTTTTCCTCAATTCCTCCATGATGACTAATTTGATCAACCTTGAATGGAAAATTCTGGTATTGGCATTTTCAGGACTAGATTTCACTGACTTATCCATCTTTGTGAGGCTCTTCCAAAGAAAATAAGGCAAATTCAGAGGCTTCCCACCTGTGAAATGTTACAACAATCTAATATGATACATGGAGGTAGAATTGTATCTGCCTTCCCTGTTTATATACCTTTGAATAAGTATCAACAACTCATTCCATTCATTTCTGATGTATGATCTAGGGAAACTTTTAGTCCAATCACATTTATGATGTTCTTCCTTTAGAAACCTATTTCAGTGCATGTCATGTGCATATTTCTTCTTGAGCCAACGCTGTCCCTATATTGGCATCTGTGTGGCTTCAACAATAGTCTGCTCATTGACATGCAGCAGGAGGAAACCCAACTGAAATTTTTCTCCATCATAATGTTCTGCAAAATCTTTTGAAACCTGATCATTATAACCCTGCAACTTTTGACAAAACATGTAACAATCGACTAGTTCAAACCAAATAGAACAATAATTCTTCTTGTCCAGCAATTCTGAACCAAAAGGCTCATACATGTCCACCTTTCCTAAGGCTTTCATGATTTTTCCTCTAAAATGACTAAGATCCTCACCAGAAATAATTAAAAAGATGCAAAGAAATCATAAGTTATCTTTCACTGTGAATTTGCAGCGATCTCTATTGAGGTTTAATGCGCAGTCAAGGGTTGGCCCTTGTTCAAAACCCTCTGCTTCCCTTCATCTTTCCTTCATTTTGTCTTCAAAACAATTAACTTGCAAAACAAAACCCTAAAATACAACTCTAGACTTTGGGAGCGATATTTCTCTGGTCGATTCACAACAGGCGGTATCAGAGGTAAGGAAACAATGGGATAACGCACAATTTTTTATAAACTTGGGTTTCTTTCTCAACGAACAAGATTAATGCAATAGATTTGGGTTACAGTGTCACATGAAGGCAATGAATGTGATGATGGATATGCGAACAATCATGATGGATCACTTTGACAACTCAGACTCAGACTTGACATGTGTTTTAAAATTTAAAAAATGAAAAGCGCGGGCATGGAACTAATTTCTGGTATTTATATAAATTTATTATTTTAGATAGGTGTTTTGGTAGCGGGAAGAGTATTCCTTAAGTGAAAATGCTGCCAAAATCATCACTTTCATACTATGGCTTAAAAATTTTCATCAATGTCCTAAAGACCCCTAACATACCTCAAAAACCCCTATAGACCTTAAAGACTACCTTTTTAGACCCATGTTCAAACACTAGGGTTGCCACCAAAAATATATATTGATTTCTCCATTAATTTGATGCCTGGAGCAGACCCAATATCCAAGATTCCTTATAGAATGAGTACACCAGAATTGAAGGAATTGCAAATGCAACTTGAGGAGCTTCTGAAGAAGGGGTATATACGCCCAAGTGTGTCACCTTGGGGTGCCCCTATATTATTTGTCAAAAATAAGGATGTAACCTTGAGGCTTTGCATTGTCTTTAGGTAGCTGAATAATGTGATCGTGAAGAAAAAGTACCCTTTTCCAAGGATAAATGATCTTTTTTATTAGTTGAAAGATGCCAAGATATTCTCCAAGATTGACCTCAGTTCAAGATATCATCAAGTGAGAATTAAAGAAGAGAATATCAGTAAGGAAACCTTCAGAACAATGTATGGTCATTATGAGTTTACAGTGGTGCCATTTGGGTTGTCAAATGCACTAGTTGTCTTCATGTGTTTAATGAGTGATATTTTCAAAAATTACTTGGATAAGTTTTCCATTGTTTTCCTAGATGACATACTAATTTACTATAAGTCTGAAGAAGAGCCTGAGAAACACTTGAGAATGGTGTTACAAGTATTGAGGGAGAATTGGTTGTATGCAAAGTTGAGCAAATGTTAATTCTATAAGAGGAAGATTCATTATTTGGGCCATATCATTTCAGAGGAAGGGATACCAATGGATCCTGAGAAGATAAGAGCCATTGAGGGATGGCCAGTACCAAATAATGTCTCAGAGGTGATTCTTTCGTGGGTCTTGCAGGGTATTATAGAATATTTATTGAAGGTTTTTCAAAGATTGCACACCCAATCACTTCCTTGCAAAAGAAGGGTGTGAGGTTTTACTGGACCCCTGATTGTGAAAGAAGATTTCAACATTTGAAGAACCTGTTTACAAGTGCACCAATTTTGAGGATTGTTCATCCTAATGAAGGTTTTGTTGTATGCAAAGAAGGGCTTGGAGGATTCCTTAGTCAAAATGGACATGTGGTATGCTACGAGTCAAGAAGTTAAAAGAGCATGAGAGAAGCTACACCCCTCATTATTTAGAATTGGTAGTCATAGTGCATGCCTTGAAGAAGTGGATGCACTATCTCATGTGAAAAATATTTGAGCTCAGAACAAACCATAGTGGTCTGAAATATTTGTTTGGATAGCCAATTTTGAATGCCAGACAAAGTAGATGGCTAGAGTTTCTTAGTGAGTATGACTTTGAGATAAAGCATATCAAAGGCAAGGAGAACAAGATAATTGATGCACTCAGTAGGAGGGTGCATGACATGCATGCTACAACAATTAGCATGTACAGATATGATCTGAAAGACATGATTTTGGAAGGTGCAAAATGATATTAGCTCTATATGGAAACAAAGGAAAAATTACATCAAGGTAATAATCAACAAAAAATTTCAAGCGAGATGATGAAATACTCATGTACACGAGCAAAGTTTATGTATCTAATTTTCATGAGTTGAAAAATATGTTGCTAAGAGAGATTCATAATGTACCTTATGTTGGGCACCCATGTTACTACAATATAATTGCAGTTGTCAAGAGCCAACATTTTTGGCTAGGAATTAAAAAAGAGGCGGTTGATATAGCCAAATGTTTAGAATGTCAAAAGTTCAAGGTTGAGCACAAGCATCCAACTAGTTTACTACAACCATAGCCTATTCCAAAGTGGAAATGGGAAGTGGTGAAATTTGATTTCATCACCAAGATTCCTAGAACAATGAAGCAACATGATTCCATCATGGTGGTGGTGGTGGATAAGCTAACTAAAGATGATATTTTTATACCAATGAAGCTAACACACAAGGAAGCTAAGATTGAAAATATTTACATGAGATAATTGCTAGGCTATATGGTGTTCCTAAGTCAATTATGTCTAATAGACATCATGTTGGGAAAACATTCTAGATACAATTTTTAAGGAAAATCCTAAGTATGGAGGAGATGTGCAAAAACAGAAGAAATAATGGAAGGAAGGAGTGGAGTACATAGTAAAGGTGCATTCAGGATTGAAGTCTGAAGTAAAAGAATACTTAGTGGAGAATAAAGCAAAAGAAGAAAGTGGATGAAAAGGAAGGACAACAGTTCGACATGCAAAAGCAGAAAGACACAAAAGATGGAAGAAAAACAAATGGGAATGCAAAAGAAGCATGCATATGGAATGAGTCAACAAGAGTTATAATGAGTTGGAATGAGTTTTAATTGGGTTTTGGGGATAAGTAAGTAGCATTTTGAGCTCTAGTTTCCATGTATAAATATGCAATGGGTCAAGTAAAAAAAAGGGTTGTTGTTGAAGTTAGAATGTTGAGAGGGAGATAATAGATTGAGGATGAGAGAGAGTCTATGTCTGAGTGGAAAAGGAGAGTTGTAGACAGAGGCTTGCACTGTAGAGAGACCAGGCAGGTTAGGGGATGATAACATGATATACGTATTGTAAGCGTAGTGTGCAAACATACGATGATTGTAGAAAGAATAATAAAGAAGATAATCATTGTGGACATAGCCCAAAGTTGGGTGAACCACGTTAATTACTGTGTCCGCTTGTCTTTTTATGTGATTGATCGTGAATGTTCTCTCTACATATGTTAGACTAGATATTTTTATTATCCGATCACTATGCAATAGTTATGAATGCTATTGAATAGTTTATGTTGCAATATGTAGTATAATGGTGTGATATAACTGAATTTACCAAGTAATCAAGGAATAATAGACACAGGATAATTCACACAGAGTATATAAGTGAGAATGAACAAGATGATCTCCTCCCATCGCCTCACTACTATAGAAAATTGGTTCTTATAGCCCTAATAGATGCCTGGAGTGAGACTTCACTTGCATGTAAGTGATGCTGAAAGGGCCTATGTCCAAAAATTTTTGTTGGTTAGATAAATTGAACCTAGCGTCTTACAACTACGTGGAAACACATCCCATGTTTACTTCAAATTTTTGGAAATTATTATTTAAAGGATTTGTGACAAATCTAAATTTTAGCACAACATATCACATAGAATCAGATGGGAAAATAGAGAGGGACAATCAGGTGATTGAAGATATGCTAAGAATGTATGTCATGGAAAATCCATCCAAATGCAAAGACTATCTACATTTAGTGGAGTTTTCTTATAATAATGGGTATCAAGAATATTTAAAGATGAGTCCAATTGAAGCATTATATGGAATAAAGTGCAACATGTCAGTGATATGGGAAAAATATTGGTGCGTAGTGGGAAAAATCGAGGTTAAACATTAAATCACCAAAAAATCCCAAGATACCAACCCTTTGTGCATCACCTGGAAGCAGGTGAAGTCTCACCCGAGGTACCTATGGGTATTGCAGGAACCAGGCTTCCGTAGTCATGAAGGGAATGGAGATCGTTATAACATTCATTCAAAATGCAATATACCCTATGCGCAAAACCATAACAACATAATAAGATATGACATATTAATCTTACTTAATCATTCCTCATGTGAACAGAACTATCAAACAGATAGTCATATCAACTCATAAACATCTATTACATGTGTGCAATAAACATACTAAACCAACACATCATGACAACAAATACATCATAACAAATGAATTTAACGTGGTTCACCCAAACTGGGATTCATCCACAATGGTTGGATTCTTGTATTATTCATTCATCTTCAATCCTCACAACATGTGCACACTATGATATGATGTATGAGCATCGTAAGCAGCTAGCCAAGCAAGCAACGCAAAAGTGGGAGACAGCTAGAAAAAGCACCGGCACACATTTTGAAGTGTTTTGAGATTAATGAATGGACATTAATGTAATA